>JAMZAV010000212.1:765000-1060626 GCA_024449915.1 Sweltsa coloradensis | reverse complement strand
TCCAATATTTCTACTATCATGGGCGGTAGATCACCAGCTCATCCTGCGACTACGAGCGTAGGTCCTAGCCGTGAGCCTCCTTATGTGGGTTCGAAGACGCAAGTTTTGTATCCTCCAATGATATTCAACATCTATACTAGGCTAGATCCCCAGTCATTGCTCCACTGGCGTGTCAATTAGAAGCCATCTTGAATAGGTCAGTTTGTATGATAAAGTAGATGGGAGCGATTTATAGCCCAAATATTTTTCAAGGTGGCTGTTAGGTTGACAGGTGAGCATATTAGCCACTAACACCAAATTATTACTAAATTTTCTTATGCAATAACGTCTTATTGTTTCTGTTTGTGCATTCCCATGCTGCACAAGCTAAAACCATATCAAACAATACAGAAAAAATTCTTAAATCACATTTAAAACAAAATGTAAAGCATAAATTGAAATGCCAAATCGCTATCTTGAATAGGTCAGATTGACGCTTTAATTTGCTACGCTCGCGCCTGTGCGGACGTATTTGAGACTGGGGATCTAGCCTACTATAGATGTTAACTATCATTGGTATCCTCACATATTTTTGTTCTATTTACCTACACGGATCTACTCCTTACACTGGTGTAGCGCTCACAGGGTCTAAACCGCATTAGGTTTGGCTTGGAAGGCAGTGTAGGTGAGGAAACAGGTTCAACATTGTGTGGGTATGACAGAGAAATATCAACACTTGATGGGAAGACGATGCAACTTTAAAACTTATGTTACGCATTTTAAAACTGATTCGGTGTTTTTTATTCATGTATACATGTTACTATAGTGAGAGCATGAACGCATGTGATTGGTACTAACCAAAAAAAGCGTGGAACGAAGTTTATTTTCCAAAAATAACTTTTCATCGTCCAAAAGTCATTGACTTAATTAGTGCCTTCAACCGAACTGTTTGTCGTTCAATTATGTTTTAGTAGTTTGACAGTTTGACGTTGGCGATCCTAGGGCTAAGAGGTTGCGGAGCTTCTGCCGATGCTTCTAACATGCAAACTGGTATTTTAATATCTCCTCTTGTAGACCAAAGATAGTTACGATATTTTTCATAACAAACTTTGGAGCAATGCTCAGGTAAAACCATAGATATTAAACACCTATTGTAGGCTAGATTAGCAGTGTCCAATACCTCCGCACAGGCGCGAGAGTAGCAAATTAAAGCCTCGGAAATCTAATTCAAGATGGCGGTTTGGCGTTTTAATTTATGCTTTTTTAATGAAATAAAGTATTTAACTGGATTGTTTGATATGGTTTTAGCTTGTGCAGCATGGGAATGAATAAAGAGAATAAATAAGAAGTTATTGCATAAGGGAATTTAGTAATCATTTGGTGTTAAAAGCTAGTATGCTCAGCTGTCAAACTGACGGTCACCTTTAAAAATATTTGAGCTACAAATCGCTCCTATTTAATTAGCATGCAAACTGGGATTTCAAGATGGCTTCTAATAATTGTTACGGAAGTGGACCACTGAATGCTAATCTAGCCTACTAGGTGTTACGATATCTATGGGTAAAACTTGAATGTATCGCTCAAGGTCATGTGCTCGGCACACCTACACTAAAACCAAGCGACGCGCGGCGAATTGTTAATAATTACGTATCCTTTTGAAAACTAGATTCAACAAATAAAAGCACATGAACCGTTGCATAAAAGAAAAGAAAAAAACACGTGGAGGAAAATATACTTTCTCACATTTTGTATCACATGTCACATCATATGTAAAGGTTAGGGTTCAACTACATTATATGAAATCATCTCTGGAGATGATATACGGAGTCACCTTCCATATGGTGATTACCACTAGTGTCATAAACAAAAACAAACAAGAAGCAAACACAGATTTTTAAAATGGTTCATAATAAATATACGGTTTGGGTCTGTGTATCCATATACGACAATCTGTTCCAACTACACTCGCTTCCTAGTTTAGGTGGTCCCGTATCAAGCTTGTTTTAGAGTTAATAAGGTTAATGTTTTTTGTCCCCTTGATGTCAACCACATCTGTCCGCGAGTGTACTGTACGTTAGTGAGTTGGTGAGAGCCAAACTCTCTCCCCCCGCTGTCAACAATTAGGTTTCATTACATTATAAACTTGAGCCAGACCAGGTCAAGTGTCTCAACTAGTCTGGACGGTAGACGGCGCTAAGAGGTTGAGGGTGCAGGTAGCAACCCCCTTGCTTGGAAACAGCTAGCTTACTCAAGCACACGCCAGGCGCGTCGGAAGTCTATTTTTCCACCGCCCCCCCCCCCCCCCGCGAACTATCCCAGGAAAAGTATATGCTTCCATACATAGTTAAATAATACGCAACTCATGTCCTTGAGTCAGTGGCGTACGGTGAAATATATTTAAGTAAAGGGGCTTTGATGAACAAAAAAGAAAAAATAGACAAAGAATTTAATTTTTGCTTCTACCCTGCTCCCCCGGCTCCGACGCCGCTGGCACACGCCATTTCGTGGCAATGTTCGTTTCTCTTCGTTTAGGCAAGAGGAAATAGAGATAAGAGAATATGCACGTTGTTTAACAAGGTGAGAAAGTAGAAAACATATATTTACAAAAAAATGCGTGTTTGTGTTTGTTCAAAAAGTCGAGAAACAAGTAGGGGTACTTTCAATGTTTTATCATACGGCTACTCAACTCTATATCTTTGTTTCACATTAATGCAAAGATTCATGAGGTACCAGATTCTTCGACCGGCAGGAACGGGGAGTTGCAAAGTTAGGGAGGAGATAATGATAGTGAATATTTGGAACAAGACATGACGATCAGGGATTCCACCCAAGAACTATTGGATCAAAACTTAGATGTGGTCTGAGGATAACGACTGTTTGTGCAAACTGTACACGCTGTTAACTGCCACCGTCGAGAGCTCGTACTCAAAGAAAACAACATGTTCTAGACTAAATACGAGATGCGTGTAACCATGTCAGCCGTTGGCGTATCGTTGAACACGTGAAACAATAACAACCCTCCTAAACAATTAACGCGAGTAGATATTACTTGTATCTTCGTTGGATGTTGTAGGAATACATGCAGCTCCGGCAACTTTCTCTCACTGACTTCGGTCGGTAGCCAGGAGGTCTAGGAGAAACTCATGTGAAACCGTGTGAGTAGGTCTACTAAGATTTTCTTACTCGTGAAGAACGACTGATACCGGTTGTAAAAAGCAAAGAAATCAGTCAGCCATTGACAAGTAATCAGAAGCCTTTGGCCTTATCTCGCCCGCACTTCTGCTTAACCCCAACCATCTCATGTAGCCATGGCGCTTACGATTCCTACGTCTCCTATTCCTTGCGGTTTGTTCTTTTAGTGTATCATGAATGAACTAATTGCATAAGTGTAGTCAAGACTTTAATTTGACTACACTGAGAAAAGTAGCCAGGAATCTTGTTTTCTATTTTGATTTTGTCTGTATATTGTGTGTTTTTAATTTGTTTTTTTGTTCGCTCGCTACCCTTAACGGTTAGGGCCTACTCTGATCTTTTTGACATTTCCAGCGGACTTTCGAAATATCACTTAGTATTTTATTCTACGTTCATGGGTATAATCGTGAAAATCACGATTATCTAATTTTTTCTATTGCTCGTTCAATTTTGTCGTGTGTGTCTTTGCCATCTTCAGGACAAACGAGTCCTGCGATGTTAAAGAAACTGTAAGATAATCTTCAAACTAAGAAGCAAATAAGTAGACCATACCAATTAACAAAGTTAAAACTGAAATGTTATGAACGTGTGCGGTGCGGGGCGGCGAGGTCGTATCGATCCTGTAGTCGCTAGCTGTAGTAATATTTTCATAGGTTTGAATTGTTAGTGGGTAATGGTGTACAGAGATTTATACTACATTTTATAACGTTTAAAATATTATTTTAGAAGAAAGATGGAAAAACAAAACAAAAGTTTCCTTGTTGGAAAGCATGGTCAGACACCAAATATGCTCATCCTTCAACAAGACTATGAAAATCGTATGCAAATGGACTCGTACAAAACGATATGGTCAATGTAAAATTCAAGTAAAGCATTCATTAGTCGATTAAATACGGAAGTAAAATAAGGAGAACGAAACTCGCGACGTCTTTTGCGTGCGATTCCCCGTTGAATTTATCGTAACCAATATCTAAATGAGAGAAATTGTCCAGACAACGAGGGCTGGAAACATCCCTCTTGGTTTAGGCAGAATACGCAAGTCCCGTCGTGTTTAATTAAACAAGTCTGAACGTTGTCTAGACCAAGGTCACAGCCCCACCCTCTCTTATTGTGTGTCATTAAATCACAAAACCATACTTTTATTTTGTATATCAAACAAGTTATTAAAGTTGAAAATTATCCCTTCAGTATCATGCCCGCCGTGATCTTTCACGGTTTCGTGCGACCCTTTTTGTGCTCTACTGAGAAAATTGATCAAAAGCACAGTCCAAAATAATTAAATTAATTTTCAGTTATGTGAAAAGTTATTTCCTTTAGCTTCACCCACGTTTAAATCTTGCGTAATATACGCTCTAATTCTACTAGCAGTTCGGCGAACATCGGCTAATTCCTTGGCGTCCCTAGGGTGTCATTGCTGAGCCTAAACGGGCTATCTCCCAGGACAGATGAACTACAGCGTCTTGTGAAACTCCACAAGCTAGTAACAATCATAATCGAGTAAGTGAAACTTGACGCCTTCAACAGCCAAAACTAATTGTATAATAATAATATTTAATAAAATCATGTACGTTATTTGTGTTCATTATTATTAAATTAGTTTTATAGACGGTTTGCTCTTTTTTGGAATGATCTCGAAGACTAACTTCAAAAACACTCCTCGACAATATATTTAACGTATTCTATCACTACTTTTATATCAAACACCAACAATTTCTAAACAAAATGATTTAAAAACACGAGGCAATTTTACTACGGAAATGTAAACCGAATGTTTAATTTGTTTGGCGTATAGAGCAGAAATAAATAACCGTAAAGTTCCAGTGGATTCAAGAAGGAATGAAAACTGTGTCTTCATTGCTTTGTGTGTCTGCGTCGCGCGCATTTCGTAACTTTTAGAGTTGTTGTGGGAAATTTTCATAATTTGACACAATTATGGAACTTGGGACTTGCGTTTATCACTTAAAAACTTTCTAACGGCGAATTAATTCCTTTTAAAACGCACGAAACTTAATTTCCGTCATGCCTAAGATGATAATACAGAGAGAGATATTTGTGTTAATAAATCAGAACATTTCATTATTCTTATCAGAAAGCAATCCATCTCTTGTGTCACAGCTGTGAGATGTTCGGTCTGTACTTTCAAAACCAAGGACTAGGCATAAACACCGGTGAAATATCAAACACAACATAGTAAATATATCGACGCCAGCCGTTTTAAAACGAGGTCCCTTTATCATGAAATGATGTACATTGAACTACAATTAAGTTTGGCTATAGTAGTTTAAAATATCCAAAGAAAATGCTTTGAGAAAGTCATTTATGTTTTCTTTCTTAGCGCTCTGCCTGAGATAACAATGTGAAGATTCCATCACTTTTCTGTCCGTCCGTCTGTGCGCGTGTAATACGATGAAAACCGAACAGACCTCCGATAGAAATTCATTTCTTTGAGAGATTGCGCTTCAACAAAGATAAAACATACTTTTTTGGTGATTTTGGGGATTAGAGGGACGATGTTAGACGCGGTAAGACCCTTTGTTAATTTTCGGGAAGTAGCTACATATTATATTATGTACATATTATACGTAAAGGAATACGGTGTGATATTACTTAGAACGGAGTGTGCATGAGGCTAAAGAAAACCACGAAATGGATCATATCTTCAGTTACGAATGCAGATATAATTTTGTTTCGTTCGTGTAATAATATTATAGTCATTAAATGTATTGCAATTAAAATTAATTAATATTTACTTTTATAGTTAAATTATTGTAAAGTTTGTTCATCATTTGACTTCTAGGGAGCAGCATTCTGATAAACTTTGTCATGCTTTCAACTTCTGTCAAAGTGTTTTCAGTAATTATTTTCTCCGTGTGAATAGTCCGATTGAAAGTGTGTTGAGAAGTTGATTTCTTTGCATTGATATTGATTATATGGAGCTTATACACGCACTGTATGATTCTACTTGAAGCTGGGATTAGGCTCCGGCAAGCGACGAGTTTCATCTGACAGCTGGCTGGAATAAAAGGAGAAACGCACCATCCAGCCCACGAAGCGCGATAGTCGTACGTCTGCCCTGGAAGAACCTTTTGTGTCGGTAGTTTCTTATTTATAGTAAGCTAATTGTTGAACTTTCAACATAGCATTCATGATTATAACACTAATAACTGACCTGAAATAAAAAATTACAAAATATGATAAACAAGTGGAATAAGCCATCACTATGTTGAGTGTTGAAAAATCTGTCGAAAACTTTCGTTTTTGAACTCAAAATCAAAATCAACAGAATGTCGAAGAATAACACACAATTAAAATCTTTTCGAGCATTCAAATCCTTGGCAGTGGTGCCGATTAGGGATAAATGTCCTTAAAAAAATCCAGCCTTACTTTCTTGGGTCGAATGGTCACCAAAGAAACATTCCGTATGGTTTTTGAAGGTCGTCAACAAAATACGCATGTCAATCGCAGGTGTGCTCGGTTTTTATCGTAAGACGTGACTCACGTATGGATGGACAGAAGAGTGATGCTTCTAGGGGAGAATCGCCCCTGATTACATATTTCCAAGTCCAGTAATCTTTGTCTACAGTGTGTACCTCATAAGGTTTTGCGTTTTGGCTCTATGAGGACGTAAGTTTGAATCACGCATAAGGCATGGGTTTTTGTAATCGTCCTTCATTGGCATCTATCACCACTCATCGTCTCGAATAGCCAATTAGTGCATTGATAGATACGTTGAAGGTGGATCCACATAAACACATAGCACATTAGGTTCAACGCGCCTGTAAACTTATCAACGTAAGCACAAATAATTCATGCCAAGATATGTTACTCATATTCTTAGTTCTTTGCTGTGTTCATTATCAATTAATCAACCCTTTAATTTTAGAAGGATTTAAAGGTTATCCATATAGATTATTACTATTAAATTTTTCCAATCGATATTTAAAATTATGCAAATAATAAGTCCTAGCAACTTTAAATAATATTTATTACGGAGGCGTAGTTGACTGCAGTCGTCAAGCCTTTCAAAGAAGATGTTAGTTTGACTCAACTTTTTCGTACGTTGTCATAAGTTTTTGTCGTAAAGTTGAAAATAGTTCAACTTTCTTACGCATTAAACTAGTGTCTAATGCGTTAAAACTAATAGCACATTTGTGTGAACGCCAGTACATGTTTCCTATGTTCCAACATTACGACTACGCGGGTAAATCTTATGTTGACGTGTTATGTTTTTATGTGGATCCGCCTTAAGCAACAGAAATCATCTCACCATGAGGTTTTGTAATAATCCGTACGCAAATATGAGACCATTGCACGGTTGTGTGAAGGTTTCTATCATATGTCTCGACTTTCAACCCTTCTCTGAATTCAATCGCCCTCGACACGAACCTGCTCACCTTATGTTAGAAAACCCTATTGGCGTATTGTTTGATAGACCCAGATTGACACCACGTGTCCAGATTCGGCCTAGCTCCTATCCTGTCCTGTCCGTGGCAGGTCTGTTGCCAATTCAATTACGTCCGTCCATGGTGTGCGCTGGACAGCGGTGTTGCCATTTCCATGCCTCGTCTTCGAACCTCGAACGCACCGCGCGAGCGTTCAACAAGACACCAATGTAATAAATGTCACTCACTCTTTTACTCTCTCAGAGGATCAACGAAAAATAGTAAAATGGATCAAGTTGCCAGTCTTCAATAAAAACGTCGGAAAGTTCTCAAAATGAGTGAGTTTGTCGTCGTTCAACAGTTTCTTCTCTTGTGGGTTGGACTTGGACGGTTTGAGTAGGATTTAAGAAAGTCGATAGAATTAGAAATTCGAGAAGCTTCCTTAGCTAAATAGACGTTAAGAGTAGGAGGCCTTGTGGGAAAAATTAGACCAGATTCTTTAAAGTAGACATATTATTGTGATCGAATAGCGCTCATTGATGTTACATTCAATTCACGAAACAATATTAACAAGAGTTCTGTATGGACTGGTTTTGTCTTAATAAAGATAATTAAAAATTCCATGTGCTCGTATTGATGTTTTAAAATTTTCCCCCATTAACCGAATTCAAGACACCTACAACAACTTATTAGTCATTAATCCAGAAATTGACATAAACCACATGAAACTTCAATTATTAAAAGCAGCTGTTTATGCCAGTTTACCAACATGACTTATTTATCACTCTTGTCACCTTATCACCTTTTCACCAATTTTGTATTTTATAACTTCAATTTTTCCCTTGTTTTCTTCATTCATCTTGGGTTTTCACCTGTTTTTTTTTATTATATATACTTTTGTTATTTAAGTTTTTCTTGTTGTATTTGTTGTAAAATTTAAATTTTACATTACTTATTCATGTATTTAATGATTTGTATAATGTATTTTTATTGATTTGAATTGTATTTTGAATTGTTTAGTTTTAGTAACCTGGGTTTATACCTGCTGTTAGAGATCAATTAATATAATATGATAAATTACTTAATTATAACAAAACTTTGGAAAGAAATCGATGTTTTCTTATTTACGCTTAGTAGGATACGGACCAGCTAACCAGTTTGAAATTAAATAAAAAACTGAAATAATTGAATGGTTTTCAAGTTGTAGGCAACAAACACATGCAGTTGTGAAAGATTCATTAGACGTACATGTAATTATTTCAACATTTAAATAGTCAACTACCTCGTCTTGTAGAAAACATTTCCAATGTTGTACCCGGTCGAGGTTTTGATAAATGTTTGGCGCTATATGAACAGTGAAACATTATTATATTGCAATATTGGTATGCTTTTCTTTGTTTATAATTATTTAACTTACGTTCACTTTATTTCATTTACATTTTAATATGTGTGTGTATTAGTATTATTAGTAATAATAATAGCACGGGAAATGCTACTTTGAAAACTACTAGCCTTGCCCCCTTAAACTCAAGGGCCTCCAAAAACATCGACCGACAGACTAAAAGCAATGCTCATAGGGGAGATGAAATACATAATTATTAGTTTTTAGCAGCACATTATCTTTGGATAATGATAAAAGTAACGTTTATTATATTAGTACACATAACTAAATCTTACTTCAATTACATTCTCTTTGAAGTAACAAAGTGAAGTGTGTTTGTTTTTCTTTACTTTAGTACCAAGATGAGTTTTCCATCAAGTATCCTCTCTTTAACATTATACTGCACGTTGACTCTGATAACTACCCAGCCAGGTACTAGGTACAGCAATGACTATCTACAAGCACTTGGATCTCATTGAAAATCTCAACATTACATGTATATACAAACCATCAAAATGATTTCAATTGAAATTAATGAGAGTTTGGGCAATCGCGCCCAGGGCTTGATCGATAACGCAATTTGAAACATCAGGAGACAAAAACTATAGGTAGTTATTTCAGTGTATCATGATGAATTTCGTTGCCTTCAAGAAATAGTGGAACTTGAAAACATCGCTTCTTTTGCACATTGGTTATGAATATTACCGTATCAACAGATACGCATTTATGATAACTTACGCTCATGGTTAATAAGATAAAATACACATTAATTATGTTTTGCAACATTCAGCAATATCAAGGTGAATTTTAGTGAAAAAAAACACGTGACTGCTTTTTGATGCCGGGGCGATTCTGAAGATGCCCCAAAAAAAACCGCTTAACGTATGTGTAAAGTCATACGCCTAAAGACGTATTCGTATTCGTACTTGTCGAATATTTTCATGTTTAGTTCATAAAAATACTTATTTCATTGATTTTAATTTTTCTGATCTTACCCAAAATCTAAATCTCCTTATAAAATAGTAAATGAATCCATGATTCACATAACAAAGTACGCTACTGTTGTGACTGACAACTGTAAAACAGTGCCGTGTTGAAGGCCCTCTTAGGTCTATATTCCTTTGACCGTGTGAACCTTGTGCCCTCTTAGGTCTATATTCCTTTGACCGTGTGAACCTTGTGCCCTCTTAGGTCTATATTCCTTTGACCGTGTGAACCTTGTGCCCTCTTAGGTCTATATTCCTTTGACTGTGTGAACCTTGTGCCCTCTTAGGTCTATATTCCTTTGACCGTGTGAACCTTGTGCCCTCTTAGGTCTATATTCCTTTGACTGTGCGAACCTTGTGCCCTCTTAGGTCTATATTCCTTTGACCGTGTGAACCTTGTGCCCTCTTAGGTCTATATTCCTTTGACCGTGTGAACCTTGTGCCCTCTTAGGTCTATATTCCTTTGACCGTGTGAACCTTGTGCCCTCTTAGGTCTATATTCCTTTGACCGTGTGAACCTTGTGCCCTCTTTGGTCTATATTTCTTTGACTGTGTAAACCTTGTGCCTAACCGCTAATCCCTTGTTCTTAGCAAGGTTTGTTCATAATACCAGCTGAGATAATTCTATTAAAAAGATATTTCCCTTGACAAGATTGCATTATGCTTGGAGCCCCATGCGACCAAGGAGACATCGAGTCATGTACAAAGTAAGGACTCTTCAATTGAGCCTTGTGCATTCGGCGTAATAATAACCGTTTCATGGTGGTTGAATATCAACCAGCGAAAAAAACCGAATAACTCGAGGAAATATAAGATTCTCTCTCTGGGATGTTAAAGACGTAGCCGAGACTGAGAACGATATGGCACTGAATAAATAAAAACACCCACAATGTTTCGCCGCTAATTTCTTAGTTCAAATGGGAGGGCGTGTGGTATCTTTGGGTTGTATAACTAGCAGAGGCAAATTGAAATTGGTCTAAATGTTAATTGGACGAAAATACGAGATCATAATTATAACACACGCACTGTTAGTATTCCGTTGTTATTCGAGAACACCGAAACTAGATTCCGATTTCGTTTTTGCGTTACGCCCACGCCTTCATGCGACTCACCTCGAAATAATGCCAGTCCTGATTATACAGCTTATACAGCTGCTTATACAAGCACGAGGGAGCGAAGCTCATCGCCTGCCATGGTGGAGGTGCCGGGTCTTGCGGGGATTCCCTCGTCTCTTTACCCCAGGGTCACCAAAACATTCTGTATCACCCTTGTTGAAGGACAAAGTTAAAAACACGCATGCCAATCGGAGGGTTTGTTCGGTTTTTATCGTGAGATGTGGAATACGCACAGACGGACGGACATAAAAGTACTTGATGTTACATTTGTGATGATTTTAATGATTTATTTCAATTGCGCACATAAACCAACCAACCAATATTATTTTGATTTCTTTACGACAAAATGAAGCTAAATCTCAAATTGCCATAATTCATTATAATAGTTGGTATAATAAGTGGTGATTTCGATAGTTTGTTGGCTCTAGAGCTCATAGGTTTGAACAAACATTCATTTCTTTGTTCAGGCCACTATAGCTCAAATTCCTTACATACTTGCATGTAATGTTTTGATATAGCCTAGTCCCGAGTTTGTCCATACCAGAGTCGATAAAGAAGTTTCCCCTTTGGGGAGGTCCCCTTACTCCCAAGTCAAAACGGAATCTAACGTCCTGCGCGCTGAGAGCGGCTCCAATGTGAAACTAATAAAAGCACTGCACGCTAAATACGGTCAGTAGATTATCGATGTGCAGTGACGCTGAAATCAACAAACAACAGACGAAACGTCAAACTTCAATTTTATTTCAATCATATTAGCCCTGGGCCCTAGTCTTTTAAAACGATTTACTTTTGATTTATTATTGTACTATAAAGTGTTGCGCAGGCGTCACTGACATTTTCGTGCGAAATAATTTGAGATATACCTTGTTCAAGCCTAACGGACGTAAGTGTAGCCTAGGCCCAAGGCCACAATACAGTTTTCAGACGTAAGTACGCCTTTGGCACTCAAATCGAAATCTTGAACAATACATATTGTCGGCCTAGCTCCTAAGCTTAGGTCTACAACATTAGAAATATCCTCATTAATAAAGAGAGTTTGCTTTATGCCAAAACATTCGCCAACATTCGATCGTATTTAATATTTCGACGTTTCCGCCATTTGTCGTCATCGACTGTTAACTACTAGTAGAAAAGTGACGTACTTTTATTGAAGAAGTTCCATCAATCGTCACACAGAGTCGCGCGGAACGTTAGATTCCCAACGCCAAAAACCGACTTTTTATTTAACCCAGGGCGGTATAGGGAGTTGGAGGACCTCCCCAACGGGGAAACTTCTTTATCGACTCTGTCCATACTAAAGCGGCATGGCAAACGTAACCCTACACTAATTCGCTTGCAGCTAATAGGTTGCGTTGATTGCATCAACTTCTTCCCAGCACGGATGTAGGCGACGGAATGTGGTCACGGCATTGTATTATGACTCGTTTGTGTCGGTAACAGATGCGGCCACAGCTCATTTACTAGTGTAATAGTGGTTTGTATCATTTAGTATTCATGCTAGGTATTGGATTAATTTGTTGTGTGTTGCAAGTCAAGATTTAGGTCATACAAGTCAGTCAGTCACTTGTTTAAATGATGATTTTATTATAAATCTAAAGAAAAAATAGCATGTAGACAGGGGAAAATTATTATCGATGTACATATTGTCTTGATCAAAGTTCTCCTACATTTGCAACGCTATTCTCTCAGTCTCATGTTTGAAACTTTGACATGCTGTTTTCTTGTTGAATACCCTTCAATGAGGATGATAAAAATGTTTTTGGTGACCCTGGGGGTCAGGGCGGGGCTATACCCACCCACAGGGGGATTTCAGTACAACCCGGCACCTCCACCAAAAATATCAAGGGGGTAAAGTTCTGCTGATATTCTTCGTCCCCTTGTTGTCGTCGCGTCAAACAATGGATTTATTCTACGCCATGCGGCACGAGCCTTAGCCTTAGCCTTATCCTTAGCCTTAGCCTTTGCCCTTGCCTTAGCCTTAGCCTAGCTTCTAAACAATTGTCATCCTTGCGAGAACGCAAGCGTATAACGACATTCCATGAAAATATAAAAACAATTAGTACATTGATACGATTGATTGAATGAATACAAGTATTGATGCAAATGATAATAATGGAGTAAGATAGAATAATGGATTAAAGAGTTGTCACCATAATTTTCCGTACTGGATTCTCCAAACAAAAGATCCAAGTATTGTCCATGTTCATAGCGGAAGTAATGGAAACGTTGTTTAAAATCGCTTCATACTTGAAATTGTCGCTTTTAACTTAATGAGATAAAGAGTCGCAGACTGCGTCACAACTTAATGAGACAACGCATGCATAGCTTTCAATTTCAGGAAGCGGAAAGATCAGTGAACAATCTACAAGTGACATCCATCCAGGCTAAAAACATCTTCACTTTCGAATTCATAAAGCAAAGGTAAGTTTTGACTTTTGAGGGAATTTGTCACGTTCACAAGCTAGCATTACAATAAGTTGACACACAACAATAAGTGGGTGGGTTGGTGAGTGAGTGAGTGAGTATACGCTCCAGAACACCCAAGCTTGATATATATCTTGCTTTTCATAGTAGTTTAATTAATTTAAAACATTGTTCAGTACGTAGATTTTAAGTATTGATAAGCCTACGTGTAAATAACTGCACGATGTTCAATCCAAACTATGTACAGTTATTCAGAACAAATGCAGGTTGATATACAAGTTTAAAGTCGTCTGGTTGCACAGGTGTAGCTTTGTTTAACCTAATATGAACATCACTACACAAAGGTTCGCAACAAAGGCAAAAATGTTATCAGACTATGTGAACTCAACTATTAAAACACTAACAAGGATTTAACATACCTGGAATCCGAAATACCGATAACAAAACCGTTACAGAAGTTGATTTACTAGCAAACAAATTGAACAAAATTGTGTGTTCAAAGGACTGATTTCACGCCCAATAAAACACCATTACTCTAGAATGCAGCATAATCAAAGTCGGAATTCAACATAATTTCAATCACAGCAATGCCCATTGAATTTTGTATTGCAATTTGAAATTTGTGAAGCAGACTTTCTAAATTGAATTATGCAAATGTAAAATTTACTACAACAATACATTGGAAATGACGTCAACATGTCTTATATGCCTGCATTTCCACATGCCTACCGTGATATTTGTTTGCGACGAACCCAGCTACATTTAAATAAGAAGATACCAGTTGAAATATAAATGATTTAAAACGTGTATTTTCTATCCAAACAGTTTTATTATTTAATTTATATTCTCAGTGAACGAGACTGTTGTTGTTGAGAACTCATGTTTTCAAACAGTGCATGAAGAACTCATGGCTTTAAACAGTGCATGAATATTCGGGGCAGGGGCCGGTCTCTCCGTCTCATTGATGCGAATCCGCAGGGCCCAAAAAAGAGGACTTCGGACGCTGAGAATTTGTAAGGGTCCCGGTGACGTCCCATGTATTTCATCCTTTTCGAACGATTTTTATAGATGCAAAAAACAAAACGATTATCGCCGTCGGAAATGACACATAGGGGCGTCCCGACGCCGTAAGAAACATTAACATTACCGTCTAGAAAGACAAATCCAAAAAACTTACTATCTTAATAATTGCTACATAATAATCTTGAAATAATTTTGTATATCGCGTAAAATTGTAACTCTATATATTACTTTAGACAATCAGACTTGCCTCTTGGTTTTCAATACCTACGCATGGCATTACTACCCCTGCAGTCCCACGCATTCTTTATGATCAAAGCAGTATATATTCGTTGAAAGCTTCCACCACACAAACCCGGCGCACCCAGCAAGCCATGAGCGTTAGCATAGTTCATGTATTGTTCACAGCTTTCTGAAGGAAATGAGACGAACACTATTCAACGGAATGTCATCAAACAGATTGAAAATATACCAATCAATAAATAAAGCAAATCGCTGACGGAAGGTGTAAGGTAGTAGGAAATATGTGTGGGTCGCTTTTCATTGATACCCTTGATTTTACAACAAAGGTTCCGAGAAGTGAAAAGGTTGTATTAATCAATTATATCGTCAATGGAATACATTGCAATGGCATTCTGTCAGTATCTGTCTCCTGTAAAATATGATTTTCTCTCACAATTATTTTCAAAAACCATTTTGTTGTTGATGGTGAAAACCTATGCCTGCTCTAGTAAAAGATCAAACTAAACTATCTCATATTGTTCACAGATTCATTAACAAAAACACGTAGTAAGTTAAAAGTCTGATTGTAATAAGTGAGCATGTGCTATTAAAGATCTATATCAATGATGATTTGTGATGCTTAACGCCTTTATTTATTTATTTAACGTCTATCCTATTCAGTTAAAAAAATTGATTTACAAAGGAGGACAGCTAAATAAATCTAATTAAATAGATGCAGATACAGCAATGAACTAGGTACAGTTAAGTAAGTATTTGAAATAATAATATTACAACTACAATGTATTAATAACACAATAGTTTCGGTAACAAATTCAAAAAGGATATAAATACAATTAATTAATGAACCAATTATAAAAAATAGGAAAAAGGGAAAGAAAAAAAATGGAAAAAGGAAAAAATATCATCAAAAAAGAAAAACTGAAAGGAAAAAATTGATTTATTAGACAATCCCACTGAAACGAATATGAGGTTTGCCAAAAATCAGGAACACATGCATGAATGAATTAAAGCACTGAGGCTATTCGAGACGATGAGTGGTGATATATGACCATGAAGAACGATTACAAAAACCCATGTCTTATGCGGGATTCGAGCCCGCGTCCTCGTAGAGCCATACGCTTTGGACCGTAAGTGCCACCGCGGACGGATGTAAGTGGAAAGATATGTAGAAAACGTGCAGCATAATGCATTTACTGTGAGTATTGAAAGTAGCACACGCGTGTGAAGCTATTGTAAGTATTCTTCTTAGTAAAGTATTCTTATTCAATGTGGTATTGAAATCGCTGAATTACGTTCTATATCTCCACTCAAGGATTTTTTTAAATCTCTGGATGGTATAACAATGTTTAACAAAGCTTAATTAATATTAACGCATTCATGATGTAGACAAAGTCGGCCTAAACTAGAATCAAAGATATTTATCTGCTCTCTTTGCGAAATCAGACAGCCGAAAGTGTATATTTTACTTGTGAATGGAAGTTTCGCTCGTTCATGAAGCTTGGAATCCCCTGTTCTAGCCAATCAGTGATATAACTTAAACGTAGTGTCCCGAGTGATTAAAACACAGCTTCATAGCACGTCTAAGTGACCCGGCTGTAAGGGCGGAGGGAGCACTGGCTTCAATGCCGTGAAGCCACAGTTAATTAATGTAGAAGACACTGATTGATTGCCTCGTCGTTGACGGAGAATATGATCCTTATTAGCCGGTTATCCTGTTATAACCTTCTAATAGGGAAAGCGAACCTGGCATGTTAATCTCGACCCTTTTAACCGTTAATTTGAGACCTGTGGCTGGTAACTAGCTCAGACAGGGCCAGCCTTGACTTGCTTACAAGGCAATTTAGAGAGATTTACGTGACGCGATATTATTTTAGTTGTAGGGCTTACCCACATTCGAAGAATTGAAAACTATGTTCCTGTATGTGAACAATAGTATTTCACTTCAATAAAAGGAGTGAAAATTAACGCTTCGTAATGAACGTGACGCGGAACTGTCATTGCCTATATTTTGAAGATTAAGTTTGGTAAAATTACTTAATTAGCAATATTCTGTTCCGCGTTCAACGGTATATTAAGCTAGTTTGAATAAACGTGCTTGAAATGAAACAAAGTTTTTGTATTTTGAATGAGTTTTACAAATAGTTTTATCACTTTGACATCGACCACAAATGTTTTTTTTCTTCGTTCACACGAACGGGTTCTTGGGTAACACATGAAAGATGTTTTGTCTCTTCGTGTAATAAAACGAATGCTTTTAACATTTGTTTGGTATTGCCAGTTATGTGACTACTACTTTCAGTGAGATCACAAATCGATTTTATTGCTTACAGGGACAATGAATGAACATAATAGGGAAGACACACCGGTTTCAGATATAAGCGCTGGTGTACAGAATCAATAGATATTTTCTTAATAACATCATCACCGTGGTTTACAACAATCCAAAGTAAATACTTTCTATTCCACAGAAAGAGGCACAAAGTTTTACGTTTTCTCTTTCCATCGTTTTTTTTCTGGAAAGACGTGTGACGTCATAACCTTGTAGACAGCGATGCGATGTGTGTGATACAATTAGATAAATAAATAAATATTTCTGGTGTCTTGAGTGGCATCATTGTATCTGCGAGAGTGCATACAGACTTCTGTTCGTCAAGAAAATAAGAGAAGTAGTGGTATGCAAACAAATTCCACTCTCAACTACAGAGCTCTCTTTGAACTTCAATTTCCTCTAGCGCGTCCAATTTTATCGTCATTATATTAAATTGGAATCAAAAATATGTTTTCATTAAAACGCAATCAACTAGAGTTCCCCCTCTTTTAGCCCTGGAACCTGACAAAGTTCAATTGGTTGGCTGGTTAACTTTGTTTGTGATGTCCTGTCAATGATAATGAATGCACCTGTGAATTGACGTGAAATCCCCAGGTAACATAATCGATTCTTAATTAGATCCTATGGACAGTGTGCTTAATTAGCAGACTCTGTGGCATGTTGCATTCTAGGACAAAGCAACAAAGAGATCACTACAGCAATGTCACTATTGCATTGGGTTTTAAATTAAGCATCAACAAAAAATCACAAAGTACCTGTGTTTTAATGAAACTTCAAGAGTACATTTTAATAACAACGGCTGAAAAAGTATACGTGTGCCACACAGAACAGTTACGAGACTAGAGCTTTGAGATGGTGACTCAAGTGTGATGTCACTTGTAAGGTAAGTTGTGACTAGACTGGACGTCATTCTGAACCAGGGACTGCCCCTTTAGATTGAAACGTGATCCTAGAAGAAGATTTTTAAATAACCTAGTGATAAGTTACATACCCCCAATTAAAATTTTGAAATATTGATCTTCTAACTGCTTTAAAAGAGCAAATAGTGAAGTTTTGAGCTAGTTTAATCTAAATAAGGGATCAGTTTTAGGACACATTTTGAGAGAGGAATAAGGTACAGGATAAAATAGTCAGGTTGATTTTTAAAAGCGTCGGAAAGATGTAAAATAATTATGTAATGTTAATAGATCTATCCAGTACTTGATGCACCCAGGCGAACATGTACGGTAAGTAAAGAGGTCTATACATGGATACGCATTTCTTAATGATTTCTGTACTCAGTCGGCAGCAAATGTAGGTGTCAATTAAGAAAACACTTTCTAATTATTATTCTGAATAATCTCGTCAATGAGAGTACCCAAACTGGGGAGCGAAGCTGACGAAGACTGATACACAAATAACTCTAGTGTGGTGGAGGTGCCGGGTTAGAGTATACCCCCCTATAACTCCGCCCCCTGACTTACAAGGTCACCAAAAACATTCGCCATCAGTTTTATCACCAATTATGTCAAGGAGAAAACGCATGTTCGGTTATGCATGAGACGCTGCACACGCACATACGAATACGAAGATGGGTGGACAGACGGTCGTAAAAGTTAGCTGCGCTGTTTAATTAAAATAACGGAAGTTCGGTTTGTTGTTTTAAGAATTCCAATAATTAAATATGTTGATTTGTGTAAGGCACTAACTTTCTACATAAAACGAGGCAGGAATTTCATCGCAGAGCAACTGCTGGGTTAACCGCGGACATCTGGCTTAGTTACGTGATATACTCCTGCCAAAGATAGTCGAGGCACAGAGTCCGGATCAGAACTCGGGGATTTAGTTCGGCTTTGATCTACACAACCTGTCTGTTGCTGAGATTGCGGAGGTAAAACTAGGTACTGTAAACAGATTAGTTTGTTTACTGCAGTTTAGAACAGCAAAAGCGAACTACAGTAACTTGTCCATGCACTTTCTTGTCAAAAGGAGGTACATTAACTTGTCCATGCACTTTCTTGTCAAAAGGAGGTACATTAACTTGTCCATGCACTTTCTTGTCACAAGTGTGTTCATTATCGTATACTTTCTTGTCATAAGTGCGTACCTTAACAAGTATATGCACTTTCTTGTCATAAGTGTGTTCATTATCGTATACGTTCTTGTCATAAGTGCGTACCTTAACAAGTATATGCACTTTCTTGTCATAAGTGTGTACATTATCGTATACTTTCTTGTCATAAGTGCGTACCTTAACAAGTATATGCACTTTCTTGTCATAAGTGTGTACATTATCGTATACTTTCTTGTCATAAGTGCGTACCTTAACAAGTATATGCACTTTCTTGTCATAAGTGTGTTCATTAACGTATCTATGCCCTGAGGTCTTACTTCTTATAAGTGTGTTAACTATGAACAGAACCAGTCTAGTGTCTCAAGATGGCCAAACCATACGACACCGGATATGAAGTGGCGTCTAATGTACCGGTATCCTAAGTAGTCTAACTAACTAGACTAGGTACAGTTACAACTTTTGAACAATTCAGTTTGCGAGACCAAGTATCATGAAACAAGATAATTCGCATTTCACAAAGACAACTTGACACTTCGGAAGGGGTAAATAGACGCGCGCGCTATCTGTAGACTGTCCTCCCACCTCCTTGTCTACGACATTGGTATAACCTTGGTATCACACACCAGTCTATTACAGAAACACATCACGAACGCACTTAGCTTATTGCACAATGAAATTAAATCCAACATTTAAGTTTATTTCTGGTGTAATTACAAAAATTCTACTTTCCTTATACCCATCATATTATAATATTCTACGTTTTTACTGAATATTATTATTTAATAATATCTATTCAATAAAATGATTTGCTCAGGATATTTCGACGCGTCGAATATGTTGAAAAGTATATATTATATAATATCAAATAAATATCAAAATATAATAATATGTTATCATTTTATTGATAAAGTTCGAGATCCTTCAATTTAAAATTTAATACACATATAATTTGTCGTTATAACCACAATTTGTGATTGGTAAAATAGCAAACCTATCCACTTGAAAATATTATTTAATTATAAGATTTAATTGTTCATTTCCTGGAATAATCAATAAAGTAATGCTTAGATTATAAACAAGTTTTAAATTAAGTATATGCCACCACCCAAGTAACACCACACAACAAGTAACACCCACACACAGGGCTTAGGCTCTAGGTGGTTATTCTTCTCATTATTTAATAATACTTATTATACATATACTTATAGTACTTGTATAGGGCCTACTTATACTTGTATACTATGTACTGAAGAATAAAGACTTATCTTATCTTATCCTACATACATCCAGTCATGAAATTTACTCAAATTATCTAGGTAATTTGTTGGTATACATTAAAACTGGGCTCAACAATGTTATGCAATTGTATTTTAATGGTATGTATTGAAGTGTAATAAAGTACTATTTGTTTGTTGGTTAATGTATTTAAAAATACCTGTACTAATATTAATTCACATTCCTAAACGTCCCTCTAATCAAATTAAAAACAAATAACCTACGAATTATAAATCCCAGTGAAACGTTTGAATTAGCTTTTCCCGGCGTAGTAAATAATTGGCTTGATTGACTGTGGAGTGTCCGCCAGCCGGTCAGCTGGTTAGCTGGGCTGCCCCAGGCTTCAGACTCGATGAGTGGGGTGACACAGTTACCCACTCACTCGCTAGCACAGCGCATTCCGTGCGGAGTTTTACTTTGACGGGTAAAAACGTGGGGCTGAAACTTGAAAAGCTCCCATGTATCAAAACACATTCTTAAATTGAGTGATGGAAAGATGTATTGGTTCACATTCAAAGCTAGTAACAATATTTAAAATATCCATTCTATACTTAATACTTGAAACATTAAACAGATGTTGATTTGAATCGCTTTTGATATAAAGAAAGTATTTCTTATAAGTTTCTCAATCAACGGCAAGTTCAAAACAATCTTAAGTTATTATTTTATTTATTTTAGAATTATCATTATTTTTTTTAAACAATTATTGAGTTGCTTGTTTTTTAATGTACGTGAGAGCCGCATTGTTGTAAAATTGCGGGAAAACATCGAATGAATGGGTGCTCGTTGTATTGACGAGAAGGCGCCAGAAACTCGGCTCGTGATCTTGGCTGTGTTGTTTTGCTCGTTGTATTGACGAGAAGGCGCCAGAAACTCGGCTCGTATCTTGGCTGTGTTGTTTTGCTCGTTGTATTGACGAGAAGGCGCCAGAAACTCGGCTCGTGATCTTAGCTGTGTTGTTTTTGCAACCACGGGGCAAAAGCTTTTATTGTGACAACGTTTATATACTATAAAATCAAAGAATTGATTGTGGATGTTAGTGACAACTGACAATGGTCCTTTAGGCGCACTTCTTCGAAACCTTGGATGCTTTGTCACAGGTTCGAATCGAGTATTTTCATCTGTGATACCAAACAAACGTATAGTTTCGTGTTGTATTGTTGGAAATGTACATTGTACAAGTCTACAGCAATATTCGTTTTATTATGGTAGATTAATTCGTAATCAAGAGATATTCACATTATTTAACATATAATAATAATTCAATATAAGTTTCAGTTAAATTTTTTAAAATGTCCTCCATCGGTGTGTCGTATTGCGAAGAATCTGGCATCCTATATTATTAGTGGTCGATTAACTCTTTCCTGAAGTATTATAGCATACGTGATGACATTCGAACGCTTGGGTAATTTCAGAAACTATTCCAAAATTACATATTTGCACAAAAATCAGTAACCAACTCGATATCTACTCATTCATGTGTAAAAATAATCAGATTCTTGCCAATAACTTGATAAAATCAAACGAGAGCTCGATTTCAATCTAATCATACAGATCGTTTTACTGTTGTGCAAACTTCCCCGTAACGAGAGGCAACAATTAGTTGTTTGTTTCCTCTGTCAGTATTACTCGTGAGTTTAGCGCAACCATGCAGCGGGCTAGCTCAGTGCTAGAACCCTGTCTGACTTCTATACCAGCATTCTATACCAAGGATTTCCCCGGGCTATAGACATTCCTAACAAACTACATGTATCACGCGATTATATTAGACATATTATTATGTATTTCATGTATCAGAATCCCAGACCGATTGACAAAGCTTATCAACAGAATTTTATATAATTTTGGCAAATATAAAATAGTAAGTATAAATATGTTTCTCTGAAAAAAGTCAAACCAAAATTAAAATGGTATCTTTTTTACTAAACGAATGTTAGTTGGGGTATTTGGACAACTACAACATTTGTGTCCATATTGTTTTGTGATATAACTACGTAATTTGAGTAGCTTGTTTACATTACGTTTGCAATGGGTACATTCTGTAGTCCTCTGTAATGTAATATAATAAATCAGAAATCGTGCATTTAATCATAGATCATTTTAAATATCTCTTCAGTGTTAATTGAGATCATCGTCCTTTTAGCAAAGTGAAAATTAAAATTACATTTCGATTGAAAACAATTGTGACGAGAGAGGAGTATAATGCAGCATATGATACCGAGCAAATGTGTTTTGAAATACTCAAAGTTAGTCAAGAATCTTCTCTTCAGCTTCCAACGCTGTTAATATATAATATAAAAACACATTTTGTTTTTTTATTAAAATTAAAATTATAATTTTATCTGTTTTTCTCTCAAATAAAGTATGTGCACTTAATTTTTTCTGGCACTTTGATGTTCTTAATATCCTGTGTTTATTAATGTTTTTTATATCTCGCACATAATCATATTGCATTAAAGTCTTACGTCATGGATTTAAAAGAAACACATTAAAAGTAATATGCCCATGGCTAACGGAGCCGAAGCTTAGAAAGCGATTGCCTCGGGCGTTAAGTTCCTATCATTCAGAGATAAATTGTTTTTTAACAATAAACGACCGGAAAATAAACGGCCGGTCTCATTAACAGGTTGCTCGTAATTAAATTGCTGCATTTTGTTTTTATGTAGGCCTACTTTTTAGTGTGTTTACAAATTCTTATATCAAACACTTAAAACTACAGGCGTTAAATTCACTAATTGTTTTGAGATAAAATGACTAGATTAATCCAGCGAAGGAATGTTTGTTCCATGTTTTGGGAGAGACTAGCCTAAATGCTCATATATCAATGATTAACGTGTGAAATATTTACGGATTAATATATTTTAAAGTTAGTCAATTGATTTTTAAAGTGCTTAAAGAAATCCTTAAATTAGTATTTTGTATACACTTTTACAAGAAAGACAAGTGGTAAGTGTTATATAATTATTAGTAATGTGGTGTAAGAAGGAATTACACCAAAACATCCTTAAGTTCGTCTTGTGAAACGGTTCTAATGAAGAACTGCATAGAGCGCAGATGCAATTCTCTAGTCTCTACCTCAAAATAAAAGTATATATTATATAAAGTCCCCTCTAATGTGTTAAGTTCGGACGTCTGTTATGTGATACCTTCAGGGTTCGTGTCAACGGAGGTAATACTAATTCGTTCATTTACATGGCCCTAGTATTCTGGAGTCCTGGAAATATGTGATTGTATTCTGCTAATCCGTATGTTGCGCTGTGACTGTCGTATGACACCTCACTAAGCGCTCGAGTCGAGTAGACCAGCCCCAGTAGCTGTCACACGTTCCTATCACGTGACTCTTATCACATGTCTCGCCGTTTTCACACCTAAGCCTTCTCTCATTCACTCAGACTCAAAATTAAATGTAGGAATGGTTTTTTTAAAATTTAATTCATTCATTCGAGTGATCCCGCCCACAAGCAAGGTAATTCTCATCTTCAGGTTTCTGACTAGCTAGGTTATAAGGTTTTAAGGATATTTATGATGAAATATCCAAGGGCTTAATCTCAGCATTTGCCTCAACGACCGAAGAAAATCTTGTACACACTTTTCAGTCAGGATTGCCGATGAAGGGGTTGATCCAGCGACCCACAAATTCAGAATATCTTGACATGCGTGAGATTCCCATTGATACATTTATTTTAAACTCAAACTAAAAAAATTCTGAAGATAAGCTAATCATCTTTCGTCAATATAATAAAACAACAAGTTTAATTAATAAACAGTAAAACGTGATAATCTCCCTCTAAATTAATACTTACTCAATACATAAGTTGCCAAGATAATTTAATATAAATAGAAAATTACCAAGACAGTTTTGGATTTAAAATGTATTTCTTTTAATTGGGGTAAAATTTCACTATCCCATCCCTATCCAAAGTGTGACCGCAATGCAACAATAGGCTTCATATCGACACATTAAGTACTGTAAGTTAGAAGAAGAGTTAAGTTAAAAGCTAGAAATGTATTTCCAAGATATGGTTATATAGTTCCAAGCTGGTTCCCTGTCTTTGGTGGAGGTGCCGGGTAGAGTCAGGTGTAGGTTATATAGTTCCAAGCTGGTTCCCTGTCTTTGGTGGAGGTGCCGGGTAGAGTCAGGTGTAGGTTATATAGTTCCAAGCTGGTTCCCTGTCTTTGGTGGAGGTGCCGGGTAGAGTCAGGTGTAGGTTGTATAGTTCCAAGCTGGTTCCCTGTCTTTCGTGGAGGTGCCGGGTAGAGTCAGGTGTAGGTTATTGAGCGAGCGAAGCGAGCGTCTCCATTTGACTCTTATGGCTCGAATGTCTGTTTTTTTTTTTTTTTTTTTTCTGTTACTGCTTCGATACAGTTCGCACCGTTTCTCTGATCGACCAGAAATTTTGCACACATGTACATACTACCTAGGCGGGTTGCTGTATAGTTTTGTGGCAAAATCGTTCAAAAAGTTAAAAAGTTACATTTAAGTTAATCACAAGTTTTTTTTTTCAAACTAAACGGCGACAAAATCTGAGGTGGCCAAATCATTTAGAATGTCCGTCCGATCACGAATATGTTATTTTTATTTTGATCCGATAAGTAGTGTAGATGGAAATTACATAATAACAAAGTCCCGTTACCATGGCAACGGAAAGTCGCGCAGCTTTTTCGGCTCATGATAGCGGTCGAACGGAGGCTCGGATTGAGTTGAAATTTTGACCATCCGCAAGTTTCGTTCCCGATTGAATGCCATTAGTTTTGTAGCAAAATCGTTCAAAAAGTTATAAAGTTACATTAAAGTTAATCTAAAGTTTTTTTTTTAAACTAAACGGCGACAAAATCTGAGATAGCCAAATCATTTAGAATTTTCGTCCGGTCACGAATATGTTAATTTTATTTTGATCCGATAAGTAGTGTAGATAGCAATTACATTTTAACAAAAGTAACGTTACCATGGCAACAAAAAGTCGCACAAGAATTCTGGTCACTTGTACTGCCACCTAGAAGTAATCAACAGTTAAAATAGTTTTCCCAAAGAAATGATGTCAAGGTCCTCTAGATGGCGGTGGATTTTATCCATTCTCTCCTATTTTACAAATTTTCAGCTAAATCGGTCAAGACCTTAAAGACTTATTGGTATGTTACATTATGGGAATGTCGTACTCGGGTCGTGTTGCACGTGCCGGTGCTCGCCCAACAACGCGTCCAACTGAGCGTTTTCCTAGTATAGTTCCAAGCTGGTTCCCTGTCTTTAGTGGAGGTGCCGGGTAGAGTCAGGTGTAGGTTATATAGTTCCAAGCTGGTTCCTGTCTTTAGTGGAGGTGCCGGGGTAGAGTCAGGTGTAGGTTGTATAGTTTCAAGCTGGTTCCCTGACTTTAGTGGTAGGTGCCGAGTAGGGTCAGGTTTAGGTTATATAGTTCCAAGCTTGTTCCTGTCTTTAGTGGAGGTGCCGGTAGAGTCAGGTGTAGGTTGTATAGTTCCAAGCTGGTTCCCTGTCTTTAGTGGAGGTGCCGGGTAGAGTCAGGTGTAGTTATATGTTCCAAGCTGGTTCTCTGTCTTTAGTGGAGGTGCCGGGTAGAGTCAGGTGGTAGGTTTATAGTTCCAAGCTGTGTCTCTGTGTTTATGTTGGAGGTGCGGGTAGAGTCAGGTTAGGTTTATAGTTCCAAGCTGGTTCCCTGTCTTTCGTGGAGGTGCCGGGTAGAGTCAGGTGTAGGTTATTGAGCGAGCGAAGCGAGCGTCTCCATTTGACTCTTATGGCTCGAATGTCTGTTTTTTTTTTTTTTTTTTTTTTCTGTTACTGCTTCGATACAGTTCGCACCGTTTCTCTGATCGACCAGAAATTTTGCACACATGTACATACTACCTAGGCGGGTTGCTGTATAGTTTTGTGGCAAAATCGTTCAAAAGTTAAAAAGTTTACATTTAAGTAATCACAAGTTGTTTTTTTATCAAACTAAACGGCGACAAAATCTGAGGTGCCAAATCATTTAGAATGTCCGTCCGATCACGAATATGTTTATTTTTATTTTGATCCGATAAGTAGTGTAGATGGAAATTACATAATAACAAAGTCCCGTTACCATGGCAACGGAAAGTCGCGCAGCTTTTTCGGCTCATGATAGCGGTCGAACGGAGGCTCGGATTGAGTTGAAATTTTGACCATCCGCAAGTTTCGTTCCCGATTGAATGCCATTAGTTTTGTAGCAAAATCGTTCAAAAAGTTATAAAGTTACATTAAAGTTAATCTAAAGTTTTTTTTTAAAACTAAACGGCGACGAGATCTGAGATAGCCAGATGATTTAGAATTTTCGTCCGGTGACGGATATGTTAATTTTATTTTGATCTGATAGTAGTGTAGATAGCAATTACATTTTAACAAAAGTAACGTTACCATGGCAACAAAAAGTCGCACAAGAATTCTGGTCACTTGTACTGCCACCTAGAAGTAATCAACAGTTAAAATAGTTTTCCCAAAGAAATGATGTCAAGGTCCTCTAGATGGCGGTGGATTTTATCCATTCTCTCCTATTTTACAAATTTTCAGCTAAATCGGTCAAGACCTTAAAGACTTATTGGTATGTTACATTATGGGAATGTCGTACTCGGGTCGTGTTGCACGTGCCGGTGCTCGCCCAACAACGCGTCCAACTGAGCGTTTTCCTAGTATAGTTCCAAGCTGGTTCCCTGTCTTTAGTGGAGGTGCCGGGTAGAGTCAGGTGTAGGTTATATAGTTCCAAGCTGGTTCCCTGTCTTTGGTGGAGGTGCCGGGTAGAGTCAGGTGTAGGTTATATAGTTCCAAGCTGGTTCTCTGTCTTAAGTGGAGGTGCGGGGTAGAGTCAGGTTTAGGTTATATAGTTCCAAGCTGGTTCCCTGTCTTTGGTGGAGGTGCCGGGTAGAGTCAGGTTAGGTTATATAGTTCCAAGCTGGTTCCCTGTCTTTGGTGGAGGTGCCGGGTAGAGTCAGGTTTAGGTTATATAGTTCCAAGCTGGTTCCCTGTCTTTGGTGGAGGTGCCGGGTAGGGTCAGGTGTAGGTTATGTAGTTGCAAGCTGGTTCCCTGTCTTTGGTGGAGGTTCCGGGTAGAGTCAGGTGTAGGTTATTAGTTCCAAGCTGGTTCCCTGTCTTTGGTGGAGGTGCCGGGTGGAGGCAGGGTTAGGTTATGTTCCAAGCTGGTTCCCTGTCTTTGGTGGAGGTATCGTCGCTGGTGGTGGCGGGGTCGTTCCGTGGAGGTATAAGGCCATGGCCTGAGCTGGACCGAACATAACCAAACTTTTTTCAATGTTCGCAATGTGTTGTTTTAGGGTGTTCAGGTCCGTTGTGATGTCATATAAGAGGTCTTTTGTGGGTCTTGATGATATCATGTTGAAACTGCATTGGATATACGGACTATAACACTTAAAAAGTCAGGCCTATTTTATTTACTGAGATTAGGCTATGTCACCATGTGGTTGGGCAAGGCCTATTTCACACGTTCGCTGTGGGCGTGGTCTAGAAACAACAATAGTTAATCAAAAACTATATAAAAACTCGACAATTCAATACAATATGACATAGTTTTGTAAAAATATCATACTAACATTAGTTACCGCTACCGGTACTTCGTTTAATTTAATCGGGACGTCTGGCAACCCTAGTCTAGTCCTGTCATGGGAGGTAAAACTAATTTTTTTGTAAATGTCATCTAGCTAGTACATTGACAACAATGCATGCTTCAAACGACACATTCACTGTTGTTGTAGCCTCAGAGTTTTTATCTTCGTTGCTGGGCAACAGTTACTCAACTGAATCGATCCAAATTCAAAATTTATGGTCTGGGATATTTAGGCCGAGGCCTTCGTGGCTGCAGAAGAAAATGGACCTGTTAAATAATACCATTCTCGTCGACGCATGTTGTAACCGGTATTCTGCCAACCATGTTATCGGGAGCAAGAATAGAGGTGTGCTTTTATATTTTGCCAAGGCGATACCCCACATTAACACCCTCGGAATTGTCGAGCACATTAAGCGTATAAATAAGAAAGCACACGAAGAGCACTGGCCGATGGCCGTTGTTTTTGTCTCGGCTGACAGCGATTCGGAGGAAATGCAATGTTTTTTCGAACGTCAAGGCCACTGGTATGCGGTTCCATACGTCGACTTCGGCCTGCGTCGGGCTTTGATGAAAAGGCATGGAATTCGAACCGATGGACAGCTCCCCCACATTGTCTTCACGAGCAAGAAAGGGGACCCTATCATCGAGTTTGGCTCGTTTGTTCTTCAAAACGGGGGATTAGCTAATATCGCATTCAAAGACTGGGTAGAAATAGTGAAGGAAGTGTAAATCCTTGAAAATCTGCAATAAAAAAACTTCAGTACTAAAATGTTTGCATGTCTTCCTTTATTTTCATCATAGCTGTTTAAGAGGGGGCGCTGAGCTTGGCCCGATTCAAATGCGCGCCCTCAGGTGTTGATGATACCAGCTGAACGGTTGGTAGGTTAGGCCTAGGCCCTAGGCCTAATACGATTACTAAACTTAGAATGAATGCCAAGGTGGGTTTATGTAAATCAGTAGACAGCAGTCAGTAAGAACAATAAGTGTCGGTAATCGACAGTGTGAACCCTAGGCTTACGTACTAACTGATGTAGGCCTAGCCTGTAGGCCTAATCTGTTACCGACCAATAGAAAACGTCGGTTGAAAGTAACATAACCTCACAAGTGTAAGAATTTCATAATTGTTACTAGTTACATATTTGACTAGTTTGTTGTGTTGTTTGAGTTGTACGTAACGTAACGTAACGTAACGTTGTAGTGGACATTGGACAATGGAAGAGACGCCACATTGCGTAGGCTAGGCGCCAAAAGATATCCGAGTGTTAATATTGTTAAAACTGAGTGTTAATTCAAACCTTTCATTTGCTGTGTGTAATTATTTAAACTGTGTATTTTCTACTGTGTGTAACCATTATCCAACAAATCTGCGTGGTTCTGTATGCTATCATCTTTAATTTTTTAGTCCGTGTAGTAGGCCTACTGTGTGTAACGCCCATAGTTGTTCCCTACCTGAAGGCCATTGAGGGCCTAGCCCTAGCTTCGGCTAATTTATTGTGCATGTAATTTAAAGAAAGCTAACACAAGCAAGCTCACACAAAAACGCGCCAAACCACTCATGTCAAGTGACACCTCCCGAGTGGTTGAATCCCTTCCGAATCATGTAAAGAATAAATATTGGCCTTCTCTTAACATAACAATTCATTACGTTTACAAATGGGCCCTTCCGCCCGGTGGCCACCACTCAAAACCCCCAGACCTAATTACGATCTAAATTCCCTCAAAGACCCATTAGCCACAACATCCCCAGACCAAGTCATTCCACTCCCTAACAGTCCTTTCAAGAAAACCATACCGACCCAGATCCGTTCTTACTACTTGACGCTGGAACTTCCATGAATGATCCCCCCTCCCCTCCCCTGCAGCCTATTGAGGATGCCCCCCCCCCCCCCCCAGAGAGTCGGCAACGACCTGACGACGCTTACATCATCTCATAGTAGGCAGGAAGCCGACTACCGACTGCCGAAACAAATCTACGTAAACCCACTTTTAATGAAGTCCTTTTATATTGATATCGGCACTTGGTTAAGAAGTATAAGCCCTGAAGATCCATTGCTGCGAGACACAAGTCCAAAACGTGAAAAAATGGGAAATCCGTAACATGGATTTCAATTCAGGAAATTCCCATCAAACCACTTAAATGTTATGATTTACCAAGTTGACCTGTGTGGTTACGTTGATTGATATCCAGTATGAGAATTTGAGTTAAAAATATCTGTACTCTTGGAATAAATTCCCGAAGTTGACCAACATGGAGTAAATTTCGGTGATTCACAATTTTTTAAATTCAAAATTAATGAATTAATTAAGGAATACGCGTACTGGATAGCATAGATTTATTCTTTATCAACGTTAGTGTGAAATTTGATAACGGAGTTTTAAACCGTTTACCCGAAAGAAAAAAAACAGAAAGCTGAGCGCCTAAGTTCGTCTCCGCGCTAGCCTTAGCGACTCCTCTTAAGGCAACCCATTTGGTTACAGAAATGACTTTCAGTGTGTGGGGGGGGGGGGGGGGGGCTTTAAAAGCAAACGGTACGAACCAACCTTTGTCGCCTTGCAATTAATACCCAACCAGCGATCAGTGCTCATATCGAAGCCCGCTGGTTGGCGATTATTCACTCGCGGGATCCACTCTCATCTATGAGTATGACGGTAGTACGGAACAACACGCGACTTACTTCATACTGATGCAAAATGCTTAATTAACATTTAGTTAGTAAGAGCCCTCTCTAAACTGTACAACGAGCTACCTGCAAGTGTTAAAGGGTGTACAGTACAGGACCTAAAGAGTTGGTATTTATTGGTAAATAAATAAATAAATATATATAAATAAAATATGGTATTTATTCAGTAAAAGAGTGCTTGGATATGTGATGTGATAATGTGATTGATTGCACGCAGATGATCTTGATGCTAGGCTCAATCAGCCTACAGTGATTGTTTTCTTGACTTGTCCAATACTTATTTGAGTCATAGTATTATTATGTTAAACATATGAGGTAAAGATCTACATATTTTCCTTACACAGAAAGCGAGTAATTTCGCTGTGAATATACCATTGACTTTCCCTGCAACAGCTAATAATCCAGCCACAGTTCAGGGACATCAACAGGAAAGTTTATCCCACTTTCTCGCCCCAATTAACGACTCGGAAAGTATTTCCAGCACGTGGTAAGTATAGGGGAGGAAAATTGGTTTTGTCAACTACTAATCCACCACTGGCCAATATGTCAGAATCGCTTTAGGCGCCAATTTATCACCATGCTCAGACAATCTCTATTGGCTCTCTATTGAAGGTCGGTAATCTGATTCTAAAAGATTATCACTTCTTGATTATTAAATATAAACATTTGATAATAATTCATCAAATAATGCTTCGTCACTTTAATTTGTTCCATCTAAACGATAATTTATCCTCAACCTCTCAGTCATGGTATGAATAAATAAAGACGAGAATTTGGACCAATCTAGTATTTGTTTTTAAAAAATGTTTTGACAAAATTGAAAGTTGAAAATAGATTTTGTGTCATTTATAAATACGCACTCATAAAATTAATTTAAAAGTAAGATCAGAGGGAACTTAATTTATCTTTGTTCAATAATTCAAACAGACATTATGTATCCTAAAAGAGACTTTAGTATATGCAGAGCCCTCTCGAGTTTCTCATTGTATAGAGTATGTGATAGGAAATATATTTTTCACATTGTAAAATATTTATTTCTGCTTTCTCTTTCTCGCAGACCAGCGCCGATATTAGCTACATTCTGGACTATATGAACAGAGATACACACCCGCCTGTGTGCAATGCACATGTTTACATACACATACACAAAATTTAAAAACAAAATATTAGTCATGTCATATACAATAGCCAAAATCAAAACTCAATAAACAAAATGTGATTTATTTATTTATACTTGTTTGGGATGAGAGGCAGTTGAAAAGTAAACACAGATTATGTTGTCCCCGGTTCCAGTATTTGAACGAACTAAAAATCTGTTAAAACCGTGTTTCAATATTCTATGTGGCTGGGTGTAGAAAAGTGGTGGATATTTATGTTCAGTTCTGTATCATTGACAATTTTTTAAAAGGCTTTCCTTAAACACAACGGCGCTTACCCCGGAAATGTGTAAAAAGTGTGAAGAACATTAGTGTCACCTACAAGGCTAGGCCTATGCTAATCAACTACAAGCGGGTACACAGCGTCAATTATTTTTAGTTCTTAGCATCAATTTATTGTTTTACCTTAAAAGGGGGGGCATCGTCCCCCGACCCCCACCGGGGCTGGACCACAGACAACACTCTTGAAGGCAGACCGGCCATTTAGCTAGCGGCCGTATTGGCCTGGCCTTGTAAGTGACACTACTGTTTTTTGCACTTTTTACATAAATTAGCGTTCAAGTGTCGACCAGTGATATTAAGTTAAGTCTTTTTGAGAGTAATGTTTCATCTTTGACAGTGATACGGAATCGTACATAATTATCAAGTGGTGAAAGAAGTGATATTGATCAATTGATAAAGTCAACGTAAGAAGGCGATATTACCCTAGAGCTAACTGTGAACTAATGCGAATAAACCTTGGCATTGGAACACCTTGTTGGAGTCACAGTCACATTTTCTCCTGGTTAAGAGAATTTAGTTTATTCACATACATTTTAGAAGTTTATGAACTTCTGTAAGATTTCGTTTAATCGGACTATTTCGAATCAATTACGGCAAAAGATGTAACTGTAGTGTACTCTCATCCTGCCTTGCCCATCTTTAGCAAACAACATTTTAAGAGTACTCCAGAATATTAGTTAGCCCCAGCTCATCCAAACGTCTCAAAACGATATGGCCCTTCCTTTGATGTGATCCACTTGATTTAAGTGTGGTAATTGATTAGCTAAGAGAAGGAAGGGTCTACCTGCCCCTCCTCTACCCAGGGAGTAGAAGGAGGAAATAAGGGGAAAGCTTGGACACATGCGGACAAATCTTGAAGAAATTAAAAATTAACTGTTGGAATTAAACTTGTTATAGAGTGCAATTTGCTCCTCTTCATGTGAACTAGGTATATTGCGGTATCACTTGGTATGTTGTAGCAATTGTAAAAGGGTGTCCTAGTGCTGTTTAAGAGGACTCGATCCCTTGCATTCGCATTAACGACTGAGGTGCTGGTCTCGACGGGATTCGAACCCGGGACCTCCCGAATCAGAGTCGCGCGCTTAGCGCTCGAGCCAACACTGTCGGTATTGTAAAGGGATGTCCTAGTGGTGTTTTACGAGGACTCAATCCCTTGCATTCACAACGACTGAGGAAAACCTCGGATAAAACCTCGGTCTCTACGGGGTTTGAACCCGGGAGCTCGCGAATCAGGTACTCTTCTTGAGCTGCACGCGGGTGAACAGTGTGCAGTGGCCTGGAACGTCAACACATGCCCGGTGTTTACATAGAGCGGGCCAGACAAGAGATCCGGTCAAGAGATTGTCAAGTTGCCAAGTCAATATTCTAGGCAAACGAGACGTAACACTGTTGAAAATTAACCTCGGCAAAGATTTATTTACACCTCATGAAAATTTAAATTTTGTATACGTTTCTGTATACGTTTCTGGAATTTTCCATTTGTCTTTATTTCATTAAAACCGAAACATCAATGTAATATGTTTATATTGATATGTCCTAATGCTGCCTTCCAATATAAACGAAAGAAATGATTTGAAGAAATATTTCTTAAACTAATCGATTAGTGTGAAATCTGTGATGTAAATTTTAAAAAGGATACGTTTCTGGAATTTTCCATTTGTCTTTATTTCATTAAAACCGAAACATCAATGTAATATGTTTATATTGATATGTCCTAATGCTTTCCAATATAAACGAAAGAAATGATTTGAAGAAATATTTCTTAAACTAATCGATTAGTGTGAACCTGTGAAAAGGTTCTCGAATCTGCGCTTCGCAGAGGTCGTCCTCAAGAGGGCTAAACATGTTGTTTCGATTTCGTTATTTATTAATTCTTAAGAAATTCTCATATCGTTTCTGGCTATGTTGCTTCGTTAACTAATAATCAAAGCTAGCCATATTGCGGAAAATTTATTTATCTAACTGAAAAAGTGCCGAACCCAATTATGTATTCAAATTAACGTATGCCATAATTATTTTATTTTTCGTTAAGATTTCCAAACTCTTTTTAAAGGTATAGTGAGTTGTAAAAACGTACCGACATTTAATTCCAAAAACTTCACAAGTCTACATTTTTACAGTCTCCTTACCTTACTAAGCTAGTTCCGAGCAGCCTCCCCCCCCCCCCCCCCCCCCCCCACCACGCCAGTGCTACCAACAGGTGTTTGAGATGAAACTTAAACACTGAGTTATGTAATGGTTTTAAAGTTCTCGGGAGAACGTTACCGGGTAAAATTACTTAGCTTTAGGAAGATCGCAAATGCATATATACCTCAAGTAGTATCACTCCTTAAACTAGGCTTCAGCTCAAAGTTCATGGTTTCATAAATAAAAAAATGGTTTAAAGTATGTCAAAGATTATGTATGTCAAATTCGCGCAGGAAAGAGAACTGTTAAAAAAATCTTTTTCTCTCAGTCAGCCTCTAGAAAACCAGTTGAAAATTAATGTCACAAAAACACAACACCCTACGTTGAATGGTATGCCTTGGCGAATTGAAGTTTGAAATTATTTTGAGGTGGCGTTATTGGCCGTGTACCGGATCAGAAAATTTTGAAAAAAAAAACAGTTTTGATTTTCTAAAAGAGCCAGGTTTCAAAGTCATTCAATATATTTTGACTTGGTAGCATATTTTGGAAAATAGAAAAACGCGGTCGAATAACCCTAATTCGTGTTTCATATACTTCCATACCCCATGTATTCTATCTATCTACTATATGTTTAACATATTCTCCCTATCTTGGTTTCTGATGCGATATGTTGTGAGTATTATTTCTCACATGAAAGTGTATCTGACTCGATCTTCATTATCCTCTCCCGCACTCCAAAGATCTCCCTCATATCCCGTGGGCTAGCAATCAAAACCTCTATGTTTGTTTTGTGGCCTAAGAAATCCTCACACGGAACTTCCAGCCTTGATGACACATTTCTGCGAGTGAAGAGTATAGTGAAGCATCGCAGTAAATATTTATTTTTTAAATAGATTTGAATATTCTTTCATATAATGCGCCTTATTAATTCATGTTTACAATCATTGTCATCCAATTGTCAACGTCATATCGCTTGAAAAACTTTTCGTTTTTCAAATGTTAATAGCATATTTAATTTAACCTTTTTACTGGCAAATTTTGAAAATTAAAATCTATAAAGTGGTCTGTAAACAATTTGCATTTTGCATATTATTTTGCATCTAAGTAGTATTAAGACTAAACAATAGATTTAAATATATTATATTTTATAAGCATTTCAATAAAAAACAAATAGTAATTTTTATAACTTAAATTGCATATAAGAATGTGAATAAAAAACAACGCAAAATGCGCATGGTAATCTTACGAGGCCCAGGGTTCGTATACATGGATGGATAATAATAATACACCTTGCTATTTGCACAACCGTCCGTCTGTCCGTCTGTGCGCGTGTCACGTCTCACGATAAAACCGAACATGACCTATTGACATGCGGCTGTTTACATGATTTCAATCTAGGAATTAGAGAATCCATCTCAGCGGGGTACAAACGCCGGTCTCCCAACGATTACACCTACGGGAGTGTTTCCCGATCAATCAAATCGAGAAATGCGGTTATTTGTTATCATTGCCCTTTGATAAGGATGGTACGTAATGTTTTTGGTAACCTGGTGGTCAGGAGGCGGGGATATCACCATCTTAAGGTGCCTTTTTTGCACGCAATGGTTTGAGGTACAGCTTCTGTAATCACGTTCAAGCATTGAATAATTCACATACAGTTTTACTTGCATAGCGTTGAGTTTCAATAATGGTGAACATTTCTATGTCTTGCTACATCTGTCAGGATCGAAGACGAGTGACAGAGTGGCGGGGGAGGGGGGTGATCATTTCTTTGTCCTGCCACATCTTGTCAGGATCGAAGACGAGTGACGACTGTCGATCATTAGAATCTGCCCAAGAGTTGTTGACAGTCATCTATATTTACTCCTCAAAGCATCTACCTCGGGCAATAAAGACGCAATCCGGTAGAGTGGCGGGGGTAGGGGGGAGGGGTAGGGGGGTTATCATTTAAAACTCGTGTTATGAGGCGGCCCCCAGATTAACTCAACGCCACCTCTTTGGCGCCTCTTTATAAGACTTTTTTATTTCAAAAACCTTTTAGCTCTGAATAAGAACATTAACTTTATATACCAGACTTAAGAAACTTACGTCTACTAATTTTCAGTTTATGTGCCCACAATATTTTACAAGCAATTTCGGCATTTTATTAATTATTTAATAATGAAATTATTATTAAAATAAACGTAGATGAGGAAACCTGAAATGAGGGCTGTAAAAGCTAAGTGATCGCGTGGATGATGGAAGAACGGAGACCTGGCTAAAACCACTCCGAGGCTGAAGAATCGGCCGATTTCCAGTTCTTAATAATTATCATTTCGTAGAGATGGATTCTTTTTTAATGGTAATTTTAAGAAACTGAATAGAATATTTTTCAGTGAAATGCTTGTATCAGAAAATCAAAAAAGAATTCCTTAGTTTCACAAGGCACTGACTAATAATCAAGCAAGTCATTTGTAAATACATTTACAAAATACTTCTCTGATTTAAATTGTATATATATGAAATAACGTAATCAACAGTATTTTATTAACTGATTGGTGTAAATAAAAATTTTGTCTAAGTTTCAACAGTCAGTATCAAAATAAAACTGTATTAGTTAAGTAAACCCTGTTATTGGTTTAGTTCGTTGCTAAAGCCAAAGCCAAAGCTAAAGTTTGCGAGTCGGACTGGAGGTTTCTTCCGAGGTTTTCCTCAGTCGTCCAGGGATTGGTCCTCGGACTTGTCCTTCACAAGAACACTACGCGGCACTTTCGAGCTAGTCGGCCCTGTAAAGGGACAACTTATCACCCATGGCCAGGTTCCCCAAGAGAAATTTAAAAGAGTAAATTGATTTTAATTTTAATAAGGCTGTCTTTGCTGTTTCGGTCGTAGCTCCACATAGAGAATAGCGTTCTTACGACCGAGAGAGACATATGAATGAACACACACAAACTAGCTTTATTGGGTTGTGTAGACATTTTTTTAGTATTTTGGATGAGCGAAGTGAAGATTTCATTCCACTACACTGGAGAAAAAAATCCGGAAAGATTTTATTTTTTTCTTTCTTTTTTTCCCCGTATTTTTGTGTGTTTGTAAACACGATTCCGGCTAAACCGATACTCCAATTGCGTTTAAATTTTCTGTAAGCCTTTGAAATCTCTGAACTTAGAACTGCCACGGTTTTGAGCGCAATTGAAAAAATATTTCTTATAAAAATCGCAATTTTACGATTTTGTTCGATTTAAAAAAAAAATTCTTTGGCTTATAACACCTACATGCTTTATCCGATTGGCATGATTTTTTTCGCAGAACATTAATTTTATGAATTAATATATTCGTGTGAAATTTGAGCGCAATCGAAAAACTATTTCTCATGAAAATACCAATTTATGTTTTTCTTCGTTTTTAAAAACATTACGCTCATCCAACAACGCACCTAAAAAAACGTTTGCGAAGCTTCCTAGTAATTTTAATAACAATAGATAGAGGTTAGATGATTACATTTGAATGGCTGCCTGTGATTCATGTCAAACATCATACATCCAGACCAGAAATAATTCCATCAGGTTTATAATATCATAAGGATATATGAATGGAGATACTATTGATAGACTTATGTCTCCCCTTGAATTTACAAATTTCGCATGTTTCAAATCGGAAATCGTATTTCGGTACCTTAATCTCCTGCCAGTTGAATGTTACTTCCTGTTAAACATAGAAAATAAATCGATGTCGATAACTTGACTTTCTAAACTGTCTCCATGGTAGAGTAGGCCTACCGTCGCGCAATTTCCTGCTGGCAGAATACACATCCCTAGTAGCTTTAGACGCGAGCTAATTAAAATATCAGCCTACTCGATCTGCTGGTTAGTGGGATGGCGCCTTCAAGAATCAAGATTATCAGTATCTCAAGTTCGGTGACGTTTCAGAATTAACTAGGCCGCTTTGAGAACGCTTTTTTAACAGTCGCGTTGATGGATGAGTTTTTTTTATTTATGTCCAGTGAATACTTAGTTTTTAGTACTCGTGGGATCTCATTACTTTTCCAAGTTCCATTGCAAAATTATTTTTGTTAAATTAGGATAATTTTTATAAAGAAGTATTAATTGCTATGGTAATACGAATTAAAAATATAATGTTAAATATCTCGAGGCCCAAAGACATGCTTTTGGTACGCATTGTAGTCGATTGTGTCACGTTTCTAGTTACTTGTTGTTATACACCTGTAAAAGGCTTATATTAAAACCTATATTTCTATGAATTCTGGCTAACTTATTAAACTTTTTCTTTTAAAAGGTACTATATCAAAAACTACCTTAATAATGTTTATGTAAAATATGAACGTTGTAGCCCCACCCGTTTGGTCAGAATCGGCCCAAATATCACGAAAATATCGCATTAAAAATCGTAAAAAAATTGTACGATATATCCAGGAGGAATATTTCTTCGATTGTACCTAAAAACTCGTCAGATCTAAGTTCAGAGATTTCGAAGGTCCCTTCTAAATTTCATCAAGATCGCATATGCCGTTTGCTCGATAGAGAGCGAAAAGATAAAAAAAGCTATTTTTTTCGGGGTAAGTAGAATTGAAGTCTTCGCTTCGCTCATACAATTAAGTCAATTTTTTGTGATAATGCTATGTATTTGGTTATATTATGGATAAGTAGGTACATTTTAGTGACGATTTCGCGTATTTTGGTGATAATAAAGTGAAACTTTAACAAACTGATTTTATTTCCTAGTATTGTTCACCACACTACTCTACATTCCATTTAACTTTAACACAACATAAAGTTTTTTAATTCCGTTGTCAAATTATTTGTCCTGTTACGCGCAAAGCGTTTGTGTTTGTGTTTTCCGCGTCAATTCTATGTTGTGACGTTGTTATTTAATAAAACACCGCCAATACTAACACACGACCAGCCTATAGTTATATAGTTGCACGTGGCTTCAAAGAGGGCAACATAACTCCATCCTCAAAGAGTAAAATGAACGTGTCAAATCGTGATTCAGCCCTTCTGTCGATAGCACGTTGTAATACCGAGAGTATTTTGTATATTATTTTAAACCGTGTTTTTGATCTGCAATGTCAGCAAACATGGAATAATTGATGTTTCACAGAATATGGTTAATTCGGTGTTTGATGTATAGTTCCTGTGCGCACGACCAAATGTCAAGTATCTAAATAATGAATGTGATATTGAAACTTGTTCATTTGCAATTCATTATTGACCAAAGCTGCGTTTCACGAGGGCTCAAGTGGTTGGGGGGCATGTTCGAGTTGTTATTGTAGTTTGAACACAGGGACTCGGGTTTATTAATCCTCCTTTCAGTCATAAAAACAATACAAAAATAATTCGTAATTAAATGCGGAACTATTTTTTGACTTCAGAGTTTCATAAAAAAATATATATTTTGACGTCTTGAAAATGTACAAGCTATTTTTAATAATATTAATCTACTTATTATGAAGAGTGCATGGTGTGTTGCATTACGTAGCTTAAGCAAATATAGCTAGTTTAAATATTCTTTTTATTTAAAATTAAGATTGGACTTTATACTTTATAGGGTAATTATCCTGACTTAACTAAAAAGTAATATATTTCGTTCAGGCTAACTAGTTATGAATTAAGAAAATAACAGAAAAATTATTGGGTCCGCCATGACTCGAAAGAATTGACAAACTTGCTAATTTTCGAGCTAGGTCCAATTTGCTAAAATATCCCATAACAAATAACATGGGGACGATCTTTATGCCCCGTGATCTTGGAGGATTTTTATCAAAAAAAAATATTGGACATCATTGATGTATTCTACATCCATTTCTGTAAATCTTCATTATTTTGTTTTGTAATTTGGGTAAGGGGTTTGGTCGAAATATGCTGATAACCAATAAGGGATGTGATTATGGAATGCATTTTTTTGCGTGTTTGAGTGTAATTTTGTGTACAGTTTCAACACACAATGTTATAAAGGGCCATTTTAGATTGGTACGATGCTCTAGTATCTATGTGGAACAAAAATAAGTAGGTTAAAGCCGATTCAAGAAATTTCCCAAAACGACAATTTTTGCAAATTTCTGAATTAAAAAAATCGTGTAAAATCACAGTTACGAGATATAATTTTTAACGGTTATTTTGTGTATTATTATAATATAGATTATGTCGTAAAAAATAATATTTGGGGGTTAGCCCCTTTAAATATACGTGAGCTATACGTTAATAATTATAACAGCTCATAATTAGTTTGTATTTCTGTTATCATTAACTTATTTGCCTCGCACGTTTGAGTTTTAAATAGTCTCAGCCTGTCAGTTAAACCCTTATTGATCACGGTATCGTATGAGCAAAACTAAACAACATCACGAACATGATCGTTCAGTATCACCATAGTGTTTCGTGCATACTTGCATACGCTTCGGAGAGCATATTGTTATGTTGGTTGTCGGAGAAGTGACCGCACAAGTCAGTGTATTTGTCACCGAGTATAATATACTCTACACGTGCCTGCCTTGTATTGTATTTTATTGTGAGCACAAACAACTAAACTTTTATACGTGTAAATAAAACTTGTAAAAAATGTTACACGCGTGATAGATGCTGTATGGTATCAGAATAAATAATATCAAAGTTTTATTTAACAAATGCAATATACATTTTCTATTGAATTGAAAGGGTTTGAGCAATAATAAATATAGAATATTGCAAACAGAATAGCGTAATAAGTTTCCGGGGAAAAAGTGGAACAAGGTATGTAAATATCAGTGATATCCTGATATGGCTGCTGAGATGAGATAGAGAAGTAAATTGCATCAGCGCAATATTGATATACATTAAGTCTGAGAGCATTCTATAGCACAAATGTAAGGATGTAGAAATACACAAACGTACAGATGGTATTTTAGCGCATAAACCGATCTTGTTGACGAATACAAAATTATTTTTTAATCAAGGAAACTTTTAGTTGCGTCCTTAAAAAGCAGTTGATTTCTTTGAGATTGAGGTTACACTGTGGGTGCAGTACGAAAGACAATTCAAAATCCAAAATTACTCATTTATCAAGGAAACTTTTAGTTTTCCTTAAAAAAGTTTATTTCTTTGAGATATGTATAGGTTATATTGTGGGTGCAGTACGAAATAGAATCACAGGTTGGTTTGGTTGTTGGTAAAAAAGTTCAACACAATAAAATAAATCTGCGGGAAAGCGTTTCTTAAACATATTCCAAGATTCAGTGTATACTCCTTGTTTATTAATGTAAGTTTGATTACATTGAGGAGTGTAATTAGTTATGTCCTTGTTTGAAAGTTTGAACTAGAAGATAGAAGTAAGTCAAACTTTTCATAATAGAGCTAAAAGCGTGAAAAGTGTGTGTGTGAGGGGGGAGGGGGGGGGGGGGTGAATACTCGCATAAAACACGCGAAAACAAGCCCGGATCAGGTTTTGCCTCAGATAGGCTCTGCCCAACTTTATTGCCACTTGACGGGAATGAAAGGAAAGAAACCCCACACATTGCGGATAATATAATACCCTCGCCGTTGACTTCCAGCTAGGGTCTTAGTTTGGGGCTCAACGATTCAGCACGCGATTCTCTTGCCAGTCACACTCAATCTGCCCTGCAGTGTAGCACGGGGAGGACACAATTAACTCTACCTACATTGATTACAAACTATTTAGTAAACTACTTAATCAGAAAGTCAATGCTGATAACTTTAAAATATTTCGATATAAACTTTAAAAAATAGTAGGCCACTGACAACTTTAACGTTGTGTGCCCTAAAACCCCACTAACGAACTAACTAACTAATAAAGCAAACTGCTCTATGGAGGAGTCCCTTCAAAATAAATATCTTAAATGAATATGATAAATTGTTACTTGATCCCGATATACCACTGTATTTCTACTTATGTATAGGGCCTACATTAATCAATATTATGTACAGCTTTTGAGTTGTTCCCGATTATATTTAATTTATCAACCAACTACCTAGTATCAGTGATATGACAACAAAATCTACTGATTGTTTATGTATTAGATGTGAATTAATGTGTTTTTGTGATTATTGTATCCTGAATACAAGTTGGCAAGGACGACTTTCTCAGTTACATGGGCTAACCTTGAGAGAGTCTTTCCTAATGTTTCGTTGGAGCCTGCCCAGGGGCATCCTACCCCTGCCCAGCTTGGCACGAGGGAGGGTAGGTGCAGGTGGCAGTGGTTGACCCACACGACTGAATCACATGGAGGTAGGAGCGTCCTACATGTCGACAAGCAACAGGCTCTCGCGTAGCCACAAACAAGATCCTGGTGAGAGAGTCTTTCCTAATGTTTCGTTGGAGCCTGCCCAGGGGCATCCTACCCCTGCCCAGCTTGGCACGAGAGAGGGTAGGTGCAGGTGGCAGTGTTTGACCCACACGACTGAATCACATGGAGGTCGGAGCGTCCTACATGTCGACAAGCAACAGGCTCTCGCGTAGCCTCCAAACAAGATCCTGGTGAGAGAGTCCTTCCTAATGTTTGGTTGGAGCCTGCCCAGGGGCATCCTACCCTGCCCGCTGACCGACCAAGTACATGGCACGAGGGAGGGTAGGTGCAGGTGGCAGTGGTTGACCCACACGACTGAATCACATGGAGGTAGGAGCGTCCTACATGTCGACAAGCAACAGGCTCTCGCGTAGCCTCCAAACAAGAGAGTCGTCACCCGGCTGTCTATACCGACATCATGCGACACTCATGTATGCGTTTAAATCTAAAGCCGTGGCCCCGTGAGCGTACTCGAGGCAGCGATGAAGGAACAAGATGGACCAATATCCTGCATAATAATAGGTCATTTCATTTTCATAATCGATCTAGGATCATTTTAGACATTTCCTATTGTATTGGAGGTTTAAAAAATATTATATTGTAGACATGTTCTACACATTATTTTGTTGTATTTCATTAATTATTTAATGGTATTTTACGCGAAAAATCCGTTATATTTGACATTTTATTAAGGAATTGAATTTATTTTGTATTTTTAGTTGTAACAACGCCAAAGGCGTTTAGAAGTGCACATTCAGTTTTTTGGTGGAAAGGAATTTATAAATGCTACAAAATGCTAAATTTGAAAAAGAAAATGCTAAATTTTAAAATTAAAATGCTAAAAATACGTTGTTTTTCATTATTAGAGATATTCAGATGAAAAAGAGGGAAGACTCGAGGAAGAATGGAAAGAAGTGTGAAGATAGGATCACCAAGGAATTTTCCAAAGGAAAAGTAAGCTTTATAAAGAATTAGTGGTTTAAATTTTTATCCATGTTAAAAGTGTGTAAGTGAATTTGAGTGTTCAGTTCATGCTTTTAATTTATTGTATATTTTACTGCATAAGTCAGTCGCGCTTTTGTCGAAAAATGTGAGGTTTAGGGACAGGATGAAAATATTTCTATTACATCTAGTAAAATGGGAATGGTTGGTATTATTTATTGAAAAATCTTCATGCTTAGAATAAACATAAGTTGATGTGATTATTTTGTTACTTATTTAATAGTAATATTAAAACTCCCCTATGTTATTGATACAATGTTATAAAATTAGTTTGTGTTTGGAGCTCTGCTCTTTTCTGCCATCCTCATGACGCCTGCGTACCGGAACAAATCTTAAATAAATACACGTTCGGAATCAAACTCAGTTCATTGAACTGTACTCTTGTCACTTGGCGACCATTGACCGAACATGATCTTAAACGTCAATACTAAAAGATGTGTCCTCGCCATTGTATTCGATCGTCTTCAAAGCTTACAACTTGCATGGACCCAAAAACCATAATTTCATCCGCAATGAGGACCTTAAACCAGGTGATGATTATATCAATGTGTAGGCCTTCAATTCTGTTTTAAGTGCAACAATACTTCGAGTTTATTACAACACCCAATGCAGAAGTTCCAGAGTTCGAATCCCGTTTCAGACATAATGTTTCTAACTTCAAATGTGGACTTGAATCCATCACTTTCTTGGGTTTGGAATCAGTAGATATGTGAAAGGATCTGTCCTATGACAGCGAAAGATTGTTCCGAATTTGCCATGTTATAAATTAATTAATTAAAAATTCTCTTTTAGGGTCTACCCACTCAGTCACATAACTGTTTTTCAGTGGGGGACATTAAAGCAAAGTGAAGCGACCAAGCCAACCCTGTAGGCCCCGACGCAATCGATGAGTGAGCGATAACCAACCAAAGATCGATATTTTACAATAGGAAATATAACAATCAGAGGAACACCCGCGGATAAACGCCAGAATCAACAAGGAACAATTTAAAATTTATTATGTGCCACGTTGCTAGGACGGCTCCAAAGTCACAACTTCTGACTCAAACGGGAATCGAACCCTGGACTTTCTGCATTGGAAGCTGAGACGCTAACCACAAGACCAACGAAATGTTAATGCTGGCGACTCCGCGGGTGGAAGCGTGCCCAACAAGTTGGGTCGATGTTTCCTATTTATAATACCGGTCTCTGGTTGGCGTTGTTCGCCCATCAATGGCGTCGGCGGCGACACCTATAGAGTTGACTTCCTCCACAGAATGGAACTGAGTGCATTGTAGTAGACTGTACATATTTCAACATCGGACGTGGATTCTTCAGAGTAGCAACCGACGTGAAAATGTAACAGGGAACATACGGACGTCGACTTTTCAGCCTGATTGGCTGTGGATGTCCACCGTGTCAGGGGTAGTTAGGTGGGGGGGGGGGGGGGGAGAGGGGTAGACCCTTTCAATGTTGACCCGCGGAGAGCGTGCGGTAGGTCTTTTAGTTTCAGAATGGATTCAGTTAATTTTGTGTATGTTTATCGAAGCTATTGACACATTCAGTTTTAATTGGAGCACACCATGACTAATATCAAAGTTTAAATTGAATTGAAAAAAATTGGTGCTGGTTCCAAACATAGGGAATTAAGATTAAAGCATGATATGGTTAAAATCATCACTGAATAAAAAGGTGGAGGAAGGATTTTATTCCATTTTCAACATAGAATATTTATTTTAATCGGATTAGTGTAAAAATGGCAATACGATACATGAATAGAGAGGATTATTTAAGTCGAGAGTCAAATTGATTTTATTTCTGATCAATAAAGCAAAACATATCAATCTTGATGTTATAGTTATTTAGTAAATTTTATATCGTATTTGATCTCAATTCATGTTCTATCCAAATGAACGCGTACCTCCATTGGCGAGAATCTCTCAATATAATTTTTCAAATGAAATAATTCTAAAGGCAGACTTTCCGCCGGCAATGTCAGAGGAAACAAATATCGCATCCATATTGGCGTTTTTATAATGCATTTATTTCGCAATCGCAAACAGTCATTTCAATCAAGTCTATCTCTCTTGGCGTCATTACATGATATTCTCATAGCTTCCGGTAATACTACACCTTGAAAAGCTGATTGTATTTCATCCAGTGCAGGAATAATTTCAGATTGACGCCAGAAGGCAACGACTTTTTACAGAGCTTCGTCGTTCATATGTGTTGAGTTTTTTAGTGATGTAGCACAACATTCTTGTATTTTTATTTCCGGCTTAGTAACGTTATTCCAGGGATGATCTGCAGTGATACGGGAGTAGATGAACAGTATCCAGCTCTCAACAGGAGGACTGGATTCTGTTGATTCAATCACATATCAAGTGGTACGGCTCTGTACAGCAATATCAGCCATTATTGTTAACATATTGCAAGCTCGGTCAAAGCTGTGCTTACATGTTCTAGGCTACGGACATAACTGTCCAGGGGGGTATATTTACTAACTGTGCGACAACTTATTAGATAATAATAATAAAAATGTAGGATGCCCGCTGTAGGGTATACACATCAGATTTAACCGGTGTGACCCTCTTCAGATGACTAACTGGTATATTGCGGATAGGACAATTGTGAAGGGATGTCCGAGGACTGTTAAAGAGGACTAAATTTCAATTTTTCAATTTTCAATTACCTCGGAAAAATCCTTCAGTCAGGTTTGCCGGTCTCGACGGGATTCGAACCCGGGACCTCCCGAATCAAAGTCGAACGCTTAACGCTCGAGCCAACAATTTTGGTGATAATAATTATATATTAATTGTATTTTGAAAGTAAAATCTCCCAACAAGTAATTTATAAACAATTCCATACAACATTAAAATATATTACATTTGATGTATAGGTTGTATATGTCATATGGTTGTTAGTTTGTTATAATAAACAGTGTTTGTGGATGAACGCCGACAGAGGCTTCGATATCTCAATTATTGGAAATACATTGGCGAGCTGGAGCTCCGAGCTCGATCCCTCTAACTGGGGAGATATTTACTCTAGCATTTACTTCACTGACGCGCAAAACTATCAAGACTTTGACCGACAGTGTGGCTCGAGCGTTAAGCGCGCGTCTGTGATTCTAAAGGTTCCGGATTCGAATCCCGTCGAGACCGGCAATCCTGACCGAAGGTTATTTCTGAGGTTTTCCTCACTCGTTAATGCGAATGCTAGGGATTGAGTCCTCTTAAACAGCCCTTGGAGATCACTTCATAATTGTCTCATCTGCAATATACCTATTTAGTCACCTGAAGAAAGTCACACCGGTTAAAGGGGCTACAAACCCCAAAAATTATTTTTTTACCACGTGATCTATAGCACAATACTACACTAAAATGACCGTTTAAAAAATTATATCTTGTAACTGTGATTTAACACGAATTTTTGAATTTTTTTGATCCAGAAATTAGCGAAAATTGGTGTTTTGGGAAATTTCTTAAATCGGCTTTAACCTGCTTTTTTTTGGTCCACATAGATACAAGAGCATAGGGGGCGGTATTCTAAGCCCCTGTCTCCTAAGCCCCTGGACCTTTTTTTGGCTTCTAAGCCCCTGTGACCGACGGTTGTGCTACACGTTGCGAAGCGGGGCTAAGAAGACAAACCGGTCCGGGCTTTAGAAGACTAAAAGTCTTCTTAGGCCCTGTCTCTTAACGCCCGCACGAAAACCTTGTTCGTTCCCATGAGCCATTACAGATAAGAAATGATAACGAATTTTTAAGTGTTTATTATTACCAATCTAAAATGCCCCTTTATAACATCGTGTCTTGAAACTGTGCCCAAATATACCCTCAAACACGCAAAAATATGCATTCCAAAATCACACCCCAACTTGGTAACCAGCATATTTTGACCAAACTACTTGCCCGAATTACAAAACAAAATATAGAGAATTTACAGAAAAGGCTGTAGAGTACGTCAATAATGGCCAATATTTTTTGGATCAAAATCCTCCAAGGTCACGGGGCATAAAGATCGTCCCCATGTTATTTCTTATGGGAGATTTTTGCCGATGGGACCTAGCTCGAAAAATGTCATGTTTGACAATTTTTTGGGAGGTCATGGTGGCCCCAATAATTTTTCTGTTAATTGCTTAATTCATTACAAGTTAGCCAGAATAAAATATATTTTTTAAGTTTAGCGGTTAAATACCCCTTGTAATCTGATGTGTATACCCTCCAGCGGGCATCCTGCAAAAATTTGTTTATTTATTTTTATCAAGACTGTTGCAAAGTTGTCGCTGACGGTCGACAAGCTGTCATTTGAAATAATGAAGAGGCCTCAGTATTTCCATGTGTACACATTTATAGATGTCCCTGACATTTAAGAATAAGATAACTGTCGCGAAGTAAAAATTATATTTCGACATTTAAACTATTTCTTGTGACCACGATAATACGTTTGAAATTTAAAAAAATAAGCTATCCTTTAGGAACTTTACGGAAGTATCAAAATGTTAAAATATAATTTATATTCTCATCAACAATTTAACCCTATTTTAGGGCAAGAAACTGGGACCCAAAATTTTGCTTTCTACCTTACAAATTGAAATTCGTCATTTTTTAAAAGAATTTTAGACTTTTTTTTAGATTTTTCCTCAATCTTTCAGGAATAAAATGATGATTTTGGTAAAAAAAAAAAAAACTCTTACATGTTCAAATTGAATCTACTACAGGCAAACAAAATCCGGGACATCCCGGACCATTACAAAAATCCTTTTAATAATTAGAGTTTAATAAGGAAAACTTCTACCAATTCCAAGCAAAACCAAGCAGCTTTTTACCCGGGTCAAAAGTACGAAAAACGGTCAGATTTAATTGTGTAGATTTTGAAAAGTGGTAGTAAACTATAATACATATACCATATAAAGGGTTTTAACGTAGCATACGCTCGCATTTTGAATGCCAAATTTAACTTTTAAGTTAGATTTTTTTGTAATTTTAAAACACTTTTATCTGTTACCAAACTTTCAGTACAACGATTATCTTAGATGCATTTGTTCAAAATATATTTCGTCTATCTGAACCATTTAAACACTGTAATCACTATACTGGTTTTTATTTGTATCTCCCACAACTTAAAAAAAAAACAATAACATCGCGTATTTTTATGTAAATCAATCCAGAACTCTCAGGGCTGAGATGGATTTTTTAATTTCTGGATTGATTTACATAAAAACAATTTCACCTACGGGAGTGTCTCCCAATTAATGAAATTGAGAAAAACATCGCGTATTTTATTACATATCGAATGGCCAACATTAATTTAGTTTCACGGTAAATTTTTAGAATTTCATTTTTACGACAGCTAGGCCTAAGTTAAATGAATATTTAAGAAATAATAGCCGAACCAATACTTTCTTGCAACAGATGTTTTTGTAATTTTTTGATTTTCCTTTGTTTTGTAAGGTTCCCTTAATCTCTACGCCTGTAATGGTTTTGAATAATTTCATAAACATTTCTGTTTTACTACCCCTTTTATGGCTAATTGGCTGAATAAAATAATCTCAATCACGTTCTAACATTGTATTTGTAATTAATTGTAACTCGGTTTAATAATTCATAGTTTGTGGACTATTAAAGATTCACGAACAAAGTTGAATACACTGTTTTTTTAGCACATTTGACCACAACCGATGTTCACATCTATCTTAACTACCTCACTCTACTAGTTGCAACACTCACTATTAATCAACGGTAATGAGAAGGTTAATGAATTTTTTACAGTGTGATTAACAGTGTTTTATTATTGCTGTATGTGTGGCTTGATTAAGTACTGACGGTTGTCAAGACATAAATTCTCTACCTCTACAGAATATGAGTGGTGATTATAAGTATCAGGTGTATGATTCACAGGGGGGTCATTACTGTAATGAATTGATACGTAATACTTAAGCAACAATTGGTCACGTGTATCGATAGAGTAATTTGTTTTTTATAAGTGAGTGTCAAAGAAAAGTATTACATGATCTTCATTTAATATTGCAAGCAAATGTGTTTTATAGATTATGTATTATCATTATTATTTATTTACTTTTTAAATTCACTTTCCTTTTTAGAATATTACTATTTTTAATTTCGTTTACAAATATAGCAGCATGGAATTGATAGCAACAACGCAGTGTGACCTGTAAACTCTTTGGCGTCAAGAAAATTTCGTTTGTAGACTGAAATGAAACTTTAAAAATATTGCAGATGAGAAAATAAAAATACCACGTTACAATTAATATTAGGCGTGAAGTCTAACTACAATAATTAATATTTGACGTGAAGTCTAACTACAATAAATAAAAGTGATGTGATAACATTCTTCTAATAATGTGTTCGTAAAATGTTCGTTGCTGTACGTGTTGACCAATGCAATGAGGTTCATCGAGACGAGTGTACGTTATGGACATGTCGATGTTACAAGACTTCGCGTCATAAGCATTATGCGATACCAAGGTGCATTGTTCTGTAGCTGAAACCGCCGGAAGTGTTTAATGTTTAATAGTTGAATTATTACATCTATCACTGTTTGATAAGCTCGTGGCAAACAATAATGACGAATGCAAAGTATATTCTGGGGTACTTTTCAACTCTCATTTCACAGGCTGAGTAAACAAATAAATACATACATAAAAAAATAAATTCGTATTTAGAGTCAATCCACTCACTCTCAGAACTAATTTTCAGGGGCAGGGGGGGGGGGGGCATTTTAGTTCATTTACAAATATAACATAAGTGTTTTTAGTGCCAGACATAAAAATACATATTAAAAAAACTGAGACAGTTTGTAGTAATTTTCCGAGCTAATGTGGCGGAAATTTATTTCAAATGTATAAATTTTGTTTTTAAGAGACATTCGCATATAACCATCGAAACAAGTAAATGAAGTTTGAAAATGTTGTGTGTGAATATCATAGGTAATAAGTATTCGCTGGATTGTGCGATGAATCGATATAATAACATTGTAAAACACGTTGGCCCAAGCTCATCATCGAACAGTCCGACTCACATTCATCCAGCCAGACACAATTTCCGTTTTTTCAAGTTATGAGATGATAAAACACAAATGACACCACGCATAACGAATGTAACGCGAATATAGACAGTGAGGCTGTTTGTCTTTGCACCGGAGATAATATGAACAGAAGTAAGCCTACTTGATATTTGTACATCGGCTGTATAGCAAGCTTATGAACTTCGCGGAAACCAACCACTGAGCACTTCCCTGTAAATGCCGAGGTGGTGATAAGTTCAAATACTACTTGTAACAGTAACGGGCCGCGATATGGTAGGCTGCATGGAAGGACAACAATTTCCAATAATTATATGTGTGATACAATTATGTATTAGAGTCAAGATCGTTTCTACTAAATTGGTATCAAGATTTGAACACAAGAATGAAGATTCGCGTTCGGTGGTTTCTTCCGCGAAAGTTTGATTATACTCCCTGATTTGCTGTTCCTGCTTTTTAACAAACCTCATATTCGATGAGTGGGATCGTCTAATAAATAATTTTAGATTTTCGTTTTTCTTTTTTGATGATTTTTTCTTTTTCTTTTTCTTTCCTTTTCTTCTTTCTTCTACCCCCCCCCCCCTTTTGATAATGGTCTCATTAATTAATTGCATTTAATACCCTTTTTGAATTTGTTACCAAATTTATTTATTTTGTTTTAAAACATTGTTGTTGTAATATTACTATCTCAAATATTTACTGAACTGTAGTTCATTATTGTGTGTGCATCTATTTTATTAGATTTATGTAGTTGTCCCCCTTTGTAAATCAGTTTTTTACCTGAAAAGGATAGACGTTAAATAAATAAATAAAATAAATAAAGAAGAAAGTAAGAGTGCCCAAAGTCACTTAATATTATCACAAAGTCATGAGACAACATGACAGTGGCATAAATAACTCAGTGTGCTAAACATGTAGGCACGTATCATACTTGCAGACAAGTCATAATATTGTAAGAACAAATGTGCCAAGTATTGTTGTACACAGTAATGTTTGTTAACGCAAACTCGTCCTGGTAGTTAACATATTCTTAAATTGTTCACGTTTATTCCTAATAATGTTTTCATTTATATCTTACCGAATTTTTATTTGTACCAGCAACGAAGTTTTGTAAAGCACAGAGAATATAAAGTTTGAATTTTAATTGTTGGAGCGTAAAAGTTAATCAAGCAAAGGAAAGTAAATGCATTGTAATTGCTCATAGATTTAATATATATGTATAACTAGTTAATGTCATAATGGCATAACTAGTTGTGAGTATGAGTGGTAATATACTGAGAGAGCGACTAAGAATCCAGATGTCTCAGCTCTAAAGAACACAGTTATCCGCTGTGGGTTAGCAAACTATACTTCACCATTGTTTACAGTGCAAGCTTATAAACCACTGTCTTTAGGCAATATGGCAATACAAGTCTTTGATGTGTAGATTCACACTTGAAATACATTCCACATGCGTGTGTTTTGTATCGTTTGTTTGGAAGCTTAGGGCGCAAGGCAGCTGTTGTATTTGATCTGCATAAAGTTGTCCTCCACCCTCTGTAGAATGTGATTCTTGTTATGAGGGTAATAGAACTCGCTACATAAGGCACAAGTGAAGAAATTATAGTTTGTCAGAAAGAAAATTATGCCCTTTAACTTCCAAGCTGTTGCTTAAAATATACTTTACCTTTTTATACCGTTATTATAATTATTTTAAAATTATATTAGTGATAAAAAAGCGTTATGAACAAATAGTTAGCATGTTGGCAACTGGATGCTTATACTGTGGAACGTTATTAAAGCGTAAAGATCATACAATGTTGTGCTCTTCACGTTAAAAGTGACAAGTGTGTGATATGTGAGTAACAAATTCATGTTTTGAACCATCTTTATAGAAGGTCATAAACTAGAGGAGGTAATTTACTCTATAGCGCTCTGATCATTATGAAAGCTTTGGTCTGTGCTGTAGCGAACAGGACAACATTTACAGCTGCCAAAGTATTAAGTTATTTTGTTTGATTTATTTTATCTTATTTTACTTACAATGCACACAACTAACTAAACAATATACTTAAAGGGGCTATTACCCAAAAAAATATTTTTTTCACAATCTATAGCATAATATCACACTAAAATGACATTTCAAAAAATTTATATCATTATTACTGTGTTTCAACACGATTTTTTTTAAAACCAGAAATTTGCGGAAAATGGCGATTTGGTAAATTTCTTAAATTGGCTTTAAACCTGCTTCTTTTTTGTTCCACATGTTAAATTGGCCCTTTTTAACATCGTGTCTTGTAACTGTGCACAAATATGCACTCAAACACGCAAAAATATGCATTCCGTTTCCGAAATATTATGCGTATTATGCTGATTACCAAGAATGGTAAACCGAACCACTTGACCAAATTACAAAATAAATAAATATGGGATTTACAGAAAAGGCTGTCGAGTACGTCAATAATGGTCAATATTTTTTTGGATCAAAATCCTCCAAGGTCACGGGGCGTAAAGATCATCCCCATGTTATTTCTTATGGGAGATTTTTGCTGATGGGACCTGGCTCGAAAAATACCAAGTTTGCCAAATTTTTTTCAGGTCATGGTGGACCCAATAATTTATCTGTTATTTCTTAATTCATAGCTAGTTAGCCTGAATGAAATATATTTTTTGAGTTTGGCGGGTAAATACCCCTTTAAGACGACAAAACATGAATATTTTTTAAATATAACTTATGGGATCACTATCTATGTTTTGTACTGTACTGTACTGTCCACCACTATAGTATTTAGTTTCACACACATTTCAAGCAACTCGATCGCGCAGTTTGATATTGTGTTGCGAAACTGTGTTCTCGAGTGCAAAGCAAGGTCTCAGTGAACTTATTTGATCAGATATAATTCTAGTTTTATCTTTCACTCTCTCGAAGTTCCTTCCCGTTCTTCTAGTCAATGTCGTATTCAGTTACCCAAAGGTCACCATTATTTCATCTTCCAGCAGCTCAATCAGCTCAGCAGCTCAATCAATTTTACATCCCATCATTATTGCCAGAAGCTTTATTCATGTAATTATTGATTTTTTAACTGCATAGTATTATAGCAGTGTACGTACTGAAGCACCTCCAGTATAATTATTATCACTTTTTAAAATATGTTCATTCAACATTTTCCTTGTGTTTCATAATGAATCTTCTAACACAGTGTCCAGGTATTGGTGCTTCTAGCGACAGATACTATGTTGACGAAGTATTATTTGTTCGAGCCAAGCATCCGCTCTCCGATCCAAGAGCCTAAACCTCAAATGTCAACTCCTAGGGTGCGTGTGGTTATGTATTAATACTTCAACTATGAAACCTCCTGACCTTGCCACGTGTGTGGGGATCATTCTGTACACGTGGATTGGATTCTCAATCGACCGTCTACGGGTTGAGCAGTGAGACAATATCTACGATCACATCGTAAATAAAATGCATGTTAAAAGTTAGTAATGAAATTAAAAAGTTGAAATCAATAATTAAAATGAACCAAATATGAAATAAATATAAACAATAGTTTTATTCATCATATTCCACATCTCAAAAATCATTTATCCAATCATTATAAGCTTGCGTGCGTGTTATAATAGTTTAAATAGGTATGCTGAATTTTTTAATATAAGTTGTATTTTTCGTACTGTTTTAGTATTCGTTTATCACTATTTAAGATTCATTGGTGTAAAATGGTAGTAATGCTGTATTCAATCGTAATGCACAAATAAATACTTCCAAAAATAGTTATGCTACGTAAACCAGTGCAAAAATGTAACCGGTGATATTTTAATAAAATAAATAAGATTATAAAATAAATTCCATACATTGTATTTTATACAAATTTAAACACGTTAGTGGTGTATTTAGGGGAGTTGTAAATTGAGGACATTAACTGTCGGTGTTAGCTTAGTGATTGTAAAACAGGATTTCGCAGGGTTTCTAATACGAGTTTCAACATCGGCAATCCTGACTGAAGGTTATTACTTTAGTATGTAATGTCCCCCACTGAAAATCAGTTGTGACTGAGTGGGTAGACTTTAAATGATTTTAAAAATGTATTGCGGCAAAATGCCAGTACAGTATCCAAGCTACCAGACTTGGTTGCCTATCCAAGTACTTTTCTTTGTGCTTTAATGCGCAATTATTTATTTCCCAAGACACAATAATGCATTGTGTCAGTACGTAGTGAAGGCAGTGTTCTTTCTTGAGCTAATGAGGGTGCCTCGTTCTGGGTTGAGCTCTTGAGGCGATACACAGCCATGCCGCTCAGCATTCAATGCGGTTAATATGGATGAATATGATGGAATAACATTACGACATACAATCTTCCAGAGTTTAGAAATATGTTAAGAGGAGGCCGGCATGCTCATTTAACGAGCTTACGAATTTCTCAGACAATTTTAGTCGCATCTATTTGTGACTCAATATATTGGTGTAAAAAATTTATTATGAGGGCATCTATCGTAGCACTTTTCTATTAATTGATCATAGAAAATAATAAACAAATAAATTCAATTTTCTAGAATTTGCAATCTGTCAAAATGGTCAAAAACACCCAAATAACTTCGCATATTCTCAATTAGCTATGATAAATATTGAAAATTTGATAGAGGCGTACTGATGTCCTTCATATCAAGTATGCCAAGTTGTATTCAGATGTAATGATCTGTGGCTGCAGGACAAGCAACGCGCCGAACATCAAATCAATGCATCCTCTTAAGCAACATTTTTTAATCCACGACTCTTAATCATTCATTTGAACAAGCACAGTGGGGTATGGGACTACCCAAGATATAGGATAGTCTTCCCGGATAGTGGCGGTGCCGAGTGTATTAATAAAAGTTTCTGAGGGGCTAGCCCCCCCTCCGCCCCTCCCCTGAACCCCAGGGTCACCCTAAGAATTCTGCATCATCCTTAATGAAGGTCAGTGGAAACAAAAACCACTTGTCAGTCGGAGGTTTTTGTCCGCGGTTTTTATCGTCAGAGCGACACACACGAAGATGGTCACCATATCCATCCCCTCGCACACCCCCGTAAAACAGTCAAATACTTGCACTTGAACGGTATATTTGCATAACCATTAGTTTTCAACCACGTTATATTTTTCTTGGCCACGTAGACCATAAGTGAACCATAACTATTCCTAATTCTCCAGTGTTTGAGTAATCTTTGACCATATTTGGTTAAATAGAAAATGCAAGTACATAAAATCCCAAACACATTATGTTAACAGAATAGAGTTTTTGATGTATAACTTAGAAGTTGTATGTGGTGTTTATGGATACAAAACGACAATGTAAAAAAGACGTATAGCTTGTAATATATTACATAGGAAGTAAAATATAGGTGTTAAGGCCGAGGCCTGAGGTTGATAGTGGACTGTAATTCATAAGAGAGAAATTAATAAATTGCACTGAACTTACCCTGATTGCAGTGTGGGCTTGTAAAACAATGGTGTGGCAAGTAAAGGGCTGCAAAGTGGGCTAGATGGGTGTGCCCACCGCAGGAATAGAGAAAAGATTAAAGAAACTCGAGTTTAGAAGAATAAGATAGGAAACAGGAAATGCCTGCACAAGATGTTGAGCCAGGACAGCATAGACGAGAACAACTCGAAGACAGGCGTAGAAGACAGCGCAGCGACGGAGAACAACAAGGCTTGTAGCACTGGAGCGTTTTACACTTTAACTTGGAGAGAAATAATGGAGAACTGACTGACTGAATAACTGTTCACTGTTTGCACTGTTGCACTGATCGGAGACTTAATGGTAGATACTGACAGGTTTGAGCTGCTCCCTGAGCAGGCGAGAGACCAACTGTGCCCTTGGTAGGTGAACGGACAACTGACTCGAGGTAATGACAGGGCAAGAGAGCAGATAACGAGAAACTAGTTATAGTAGGGGAAAGAGGGGAAACACTGGGTGAACCAACAAGACTAGTACGAGATGAATAAGAGACATGAATCGGAATATAAATAATCTAAATTATACTACTAACTAAGAACATTGGCGCGAACATAGGTATGTAATTAAATCTTGATATACTTCTAACGGCATACACTCGACAGTCGCATTGAAAACAGTCAATGCATATTTTATTTTCCATAATACAATTTTATCCCTTTAAGCAAACAAACCTGGATAAACGCGCTTCTTTATGTTCTTATGTTGTTTATGTGTGTTCTCAAAGGAGTATACCTAAATATATAGCATACGCGGAGAAAAGTGTGTCCCATGCGCTGTGACATTGACATGCAACACTGTATTCCACTTCTCTTCCAAATTAATAATCGCATTAGCTTATGATATTTGTAGAATGTCTAAGTAATGGACCGGAGCAGTGAGCACCTCATTACAGTGGCGGAGTGTCTCGTGTCATGCACACGTCATGCACACCCCCAGGGACCGTGAGTTAGCCACACAGATCCCATCAGCAACTAGTACTAGTGCAAGGAGAGTTTTAGCCAATTATACCTGTGGAAGTAATGTTTAATTTACTGGACAACTAATATTTCTACTTCAACTACTATGTAGAAAGTTACAGGGGCATTTCCCTTACCACATTTACGTATTTCATGAATTTTATTGTAATGTATTATTATTATGTTAAGTAGGTTGTAGACACTATATCTACATCGTCTTTTTTATTTACAATTTTGTAACAGAAAATGTACAATGAAGAATTATGAATTGGTCGTGTAATGCAAAATATATTTGACACAATTGTAGGAGAATATGCAAGCTCAATATAGAACGAACGCATAATATCGAAGCTCTTCTGGCCTCTAGAATTGCTTTTAAAGTTATTAACATGCTACTTTTTCAATGGGCACAGAGAAGAGGCATGTGATGTGAATGATTAAACACTTCCAGCACTCACACTTGTTCCAGCAAACCGACAGTGTTGGCTCGGGCGTTAAGCGCTTGAGTCTGATTCGGGAGGTCCCGGGCTGAATCTAGTCGAGACCGGAAATCCTGACTGAAGGTTTTCCCGAGGTTTTCCTCAGTCGTTAATGCGAATGCAAACAATTGAGTCCTCTTAAACAGTCCTCGGACACCCATTCACAATTGACCTATCCGCAACATACATATAGCTCATCACCCGAAGAGGGGCATATTGCACCCTACAACAGGTTCAAAACCCACGGTAAAAATTTAAAATTTATTCCAGTAACAGCAGTTACATCGTCTAGTCACTAGTTTTCAAATAATCTTCAATATGTTGTAGCAAGTCTTCTCATGGCTTACCAAGCGACATTTTAGTTTCGCCAAGTATATTCATGACATGACATGACACAACAATTGAATCGAGCGGGAAAGTAGGTGGCTCTATCATACATAAGAAACACGTACGTACCTGAAACGCTAGAGTTTTTGTATAACGTCAATATGCTACCAATATGAAGGATGCGAGATTCACATTTTAACAGAAGTTCTATTGTTCGACTTTCAGAACATTTAGCTATCGTAATCAGAAAGAAACTTGCTACGCCGGCGAACTAAATAACCTCACAGACGGTAACATTATAACCACACAATGTTTTACATAATAAAAACACAGGCTTCTGCATCTATGTATTTAGATTTATTTAGTTGTCCTCCTTTGTAAATCAGTTTTTATAACTGAATAGGATAGACGTTAAATAAATAAATAAAATAAATAAATAAAATAAACTTAGTCACAGACGCATACATAGGATATAGGTTGGATATTGCTAAACGTCTCATATAATGCACTTTGGCTATTCGAGACGATGAGTGGTGATAGATGAGGATGAAGTATGAACAGAAGGGAGGAGGGGAAACCCGGTACCGGCACGTAGCCTACCCCTTTCGAAAAGTACCAAGGGGACCAACGGCTTAACGTCCCATCCGAAAGGACGGTGTAACCTTGACAGTCATATAGGTTCCTCCACTAACCCGGACTACCGAGCAGATGTCGAGGAGAACGAAGCCGTTACACTAGCTCTAGAACCCTCCATCTGCTCTAACCAGCGGTATACGTGAGTTGCAGGGACGAGCGGTGACCCATTCTCGCCCTGACCACGCCCAAAGCTGCTTAACTTCGGTGTTCGAGTGCTCGGATAAACCGCTGGCTCAAGGATGCAGGTTTATGATAAAAAATACAAATATATTTATCGTTTATCCTCTCAGTTACAAACACTGATTTTTTAGTGGCAAAGTATAACTTCTCATTTGCTTAATTGCTTTAGGACTCGTTCCCGTTTACAGTCCATATTGTCGAATAAGAATAAATCTAAGGTTTGATGTTATTGTTTATAATAATCACAACTATGTCCGGAATTTGAATCTAAATTTTTGTGAATTTTGGAACAGGAATATATATTGTAGCCTTAATGGTATATAATAAAATCTGTCTCCAAAACAGGTCACAATATTTTGTTATTCAATGTGTTGATTATTACAGTGAATGTCGTTTTGTAAACTAAACTTCAACGAAAGTCGAATGTTTGAAAGACGGAATTATTTCCAGAGGAGCACTGTTCATATTTCGACAGCAATTAACCTCAATATGGTTGATTTGATAAACTCTACGTTCAAGCTAAGTTGTGCGAACAAAATGATAATTTTCGAGTTTAAAATCATTATGATGTTGTTGAAACCCGTCGCTTATTCGTCATCGCGCGCACTAAAACGATTAGTCGTGATTACATTTTGTTTGCGAGTTTTTTTATCCGACGATACAAAACACGTAACGAACTCCGACAACGAAATCATTCACACACCAGTCGCTTCCGAATTATAACATGTGTAGTGTGTACAGAACAGTCTGCAACGACTCTGCTGCCTTTGAACTCAACACATGGCAGAAAATAATCCAGAAGCTGGAATAGGTTACTGGTCGCAGTGATCAAACAAATGTGCTGGCGATCATAGATCTAGTATTTTAAAAATCCTCGAAAAATGAAAAAAAAATGAAAAATAATTACACTTTGAATTATTTTATTGTAGGCGCAGAAATGATAAAAGAATTCACGAGCAAAGATGAAATACTAATACCATAAGTAAATCAATGGCTGGGCATAGTAGATACAGCTGACCACTAGATTTACTTATGTTCGATGGTGTAACAGCCCTGTAGCGAACTCTATTAGCGTTGCCACACACTCGATCATTAGTAAATCAAGGGGGGTAGTGGTATCTTGATTTACTACTGGTCGAGGGTATACGTTCCTCTTTATTAAATTCACCCGTATAAACCTTTGCTAGACTTTGACGGGCGTGTATACGAAATGTGGAAGCCAAACTAACGCACATTAATTAAAATGCAACAAATTAGAAACACCTTGTTAATAGCGTTTTGCTTGTGAAGATATGCTGGTCTGATTTCTTCTGAAAAATTACGTTTCTTGGCATCAAATATTTCTCTTACCAACTGTCAACGAATAAAATATGTGTTTTAATAGGCATTTCTGAAATATGCTGCACTGTTCAGGCATTCTCATACGTCAAGTTACTTAATTTTGAATTTTAACATTAAAATAAATAAATAAATAAATAAAATAGATTCGTATTTAGAGTCTACCCACTCAGTCACAGAACTGATTTTCAGTGGGCCAACTTAGCCAACCGTGTAGGCGCCGACACCATCGACGAGCGAACAATGACCAACTAGTGACTGGCATATTTAAATTGGAAACACCTATCAATCAAGCTGGACACGATTCCAGAATTAACAACGCTGATTCGTAACAATCATACAATTTATTATTTTTACTGTTAGCTTATTGACATGTTATACAAGAAAGAAATATTATTAGCAAGCGAATCCATCTCCGTGAAGGTATTTGCTGTCGTATTAATGTCACTTACATCCCCTTGCTACTTCGTGATTTCTACCGACGGAGCTCGTACAGGTGCGCACTGAAGTTATATCACACACACACAGGTTTTATCTGTCAAACTATTCATACAAATATAAGTTAACGGGCCAAAAAAATACTGTACACGGATTCATATCTCAAAATGGTATTTGGTTAGTGTTTGTTGTAAATCACAATCGTCCTACTATCTATAAAGTCTTCCCCTATTTATTTCCACATTAATTGATGCCGGTTAAGAAGGTTGATATAAAATATATTTAATTTGGACACTTTCGAGAAGTTTTACTATTTAAATACCATTCACAATTTCACCTACAGGAGTGTTTCCCGACAAACCAAATCGAGAAACTTGCGAGAAGATTTCAAATATCTTTCTCTAGTCAAAGCATTCTTGAACATTTACATATTTTTCCATACTGTGATAAAATCACTATCTCACTAAAACGCACATACAAATAAGACCTCATGGATTATTCTTAAAAAAAGTGAAATTTAATATTTATGTTTTAGATTGAAATAAAAACTTTAAGGCAACTTTTAGATTGACGTAGTCAGGGGATTTCACAAATGATACACACAACTTTATGATTGCATATTTTTGTATACATACATCTTCGTTTGTGTTATATATGCGAGTGTGGCAAATATTCAAACACGCTTCTAAGAGGCAGTAACGTGCGATTGCATCTAAAATGTACTAATTTTTGCATTAAATCACACCTCTTCATATTTGTGACGATATACTACGATAAAATATTAATCGCAAATCTGAAATATCTGACAGCAATTCAGGTATACGACGATTACATTATGTATGCATTGCATTTTCAAATCTGGAGTATTGCTTCTAACTCGGGAGTCGGGAGTATTCGGGATTTACTCCACATGTTGCATCTGACGATACCCAAACAGTTTGTTGCAGAAAGTATCATGTAAGGCAATATTTATTAGGACTGTAGGGAGAGGTTTTTACAGTCTGGTCGGGTAGGAACAAGAAGGCCGTTATAATAGGCTACTGCATGTAAAAATGGATATCGAATATTACTTGTGAAGAATCTCATACTATGATTTTTCGAAATTCATTTTTTTAAAGGCATTTTTATTAAATGGCATTTTCTATAAGTTATAAATGAAATATTGTCTGGACCGGCACCTCCACCAATAACGCATATAAATCCTGGACCGGCACCTCTACCATCCCGTCTAGAATATTTTAGACTTATGTCGGCCCACAAATACTCGACCCGACACAAAATTTTAGGTACCCGCACACTACTCGTATTTTTAAGCAGGATATTAAAACCGCCACAGTTAACATTATTTTACATTGTTTAAAATTGAATTTGATTATTTCTGAGAGAAATAAAAAGTACGTTGTTAAAATTTAAACGAATTCCAACAAAAGGCCTTGATGCGCTACCTTTCATGAATTATTAACATTTCAAGATTATAACACATGCTGACGGAAAACTTTGTTTTAAGTAAAACTATAATACTAATTAACATTCCTGTGAAGATTGCATTTTAGAAGATATGGATTTAAGAATATTTTCACAAACGCAATATTATAGTTAGCTAAACTTATAAATTAAATCCATGGTTTTCTAAAAAAAAAAGAAGAAAAAGAAGCAAACGCATTATGTAGGTCACGCATCAGAAATTTCTTGACGGCGTTTTTAAGTTTTAATAAGTTTTTCGTTTGCCAATTGTATTATTTAAAATTCTCCAATTTTTGAAAATTTGTCAATTTGCCGTGTTTGACGTTTTGAGGCACATACGCCCTAGCATAGATGCTTATGGTATTTTCGGACGAAAACCACTTTAATATTGCTTTGAAAGTAGAAGAAAAACTGCAGTCGACAAAATATGCATTTGAAATTTTTCAAATTTTCGGTGAGAAAAACGCACAAATTTTAAAATTTCTACTAATATTTTTCAGAAATGATACTTAAGTAAAATGCGAAGTATGTATAAGTATGAATGATTTTCTTACCTTTGAGAGTGGTTGGCGATTGTGTGAGCGATGGTGTTGAATCGGCTCGGCTTCGAGGAGCTTGGCGAGCGAGAAGTGAGTGAGTGAGGGGACGAAATCGCTCGACGTTTTGTAGTTACGAAGTACGCGGGTCGCTCTCCCCCTCCCCTCCACCCTCCCCTCCCCCCCCCCCCCCGCCCGCCCTCTGACAACCCACCTGATCTGTGCGGTTACCTCCCACCCCCACTCACCCTCTCGCACCCACGCACACTTGCAACAATTGCCCTCAAATCAGAGATAGGTGAGGAATTCGGGGGTTTCAACAAACAATTAAACACTTATCCAGTACCGTCTGAAATACGTATATTGCACATTTCAAGTGGCAAACTTTATAACTGAAACATATCGCCTCAAAAGTACTTTAGTTTATTTAACTCACTGCCTACCAATAAAAGTGTTACTTAAATCCTAGTTGCGCATTTCAATTTCGTCCAGAATTTATACGATATCAGAGCTACGCTCTAGGTATTCGTCGTGGCTCATACGGTTCAAATTGGGTGAAAAGCGTGGTTCAAATACATGTGGCATGGTACTGTAAAATCACGGGATAAAATCATATCCTGCGTATTATTGTATAATATTGAATCACCGCCTGGCAAATTCATTGGATCCTAGCAAACTTTCAACGGAACTAACAACATTTTTGTGACTATGAGCCCCTGGGTCCCACCGAGATAAACACGGCGTCCGTATTGAAACTTTTAGCAATACTAGAGGTTTTATTTCTTCAGAATGCCGTGTATATCTAATAATATGTTTACATTTTAATATAATGACTTAACATATTTTTTATAAGAAAGTAGCCCTATGCCGACGGCAAACTCTTAGAATATATTAAATACTTAATATCGATTTAGACTATATCTACAGTAATGTACTTTTAGTTTTAGACGACAAGAACATAATATTATTTTGATGGCTGTGAGGCACCGAATGTTTCATTGACTATTAGCATGGTTCAACAATGAGCTAAATAATAAATGGTATACTAATGTCCTCCACAGGAAATTAAATTTTGTTGTTGTAACAGAGTGGGTAGTCAATACAAATTCAATATTTGAATTTATATTTTCATCGTTTCGAATAGCGTCATATCATTGACAGAGGCATAAAGAATAAACAACATCGCATATTATTCAATCTGCTTGATGAGCAAACATATAGCAACACAACAGAAACGTAAGATCAATTAAAGTATGTTTATTATCTAGTCCAAAGTAAGTATGCATACACACACACACACACACACAGAAAAGTAAGATTATTAACAAAAGTTAGTTTATTCTCTAAGTCCAAAGTAAACATACATACGATTATGACAACATAGCATCTCGACACTCGAGTGGCGATGAATGAAATCCGTTCTCTTATTGCATGTTTAACTTTCAAATACACCGCTTTGTATTAAGTCCATATTTTTTAGAATTGAATTAAATAGAATCATCCATTTCGAGGAAGTTGTATTAAAGCTGGTTGTTTAATTATTTGATTTTAGTAAAAATGTTGTCAATGAACTTATGCGAAAATAATATGTCACTCAGTTTAAGTGAAGTTCCTATAGTCTCCTATAGTTGCTGTGGTAACGTAAAGAGTAAATCTTTTGGATTGGCTCAAGTCATATTGTGATTACACCAGAGGATTGCATGATTATTTGTTTTTTCGATGATTGATTAGTATGACTAAAGAGTTATTAATGTGATAATTGCTATAACGTTTTAATGTGAACGCTTACATGTAATCCCCTTTATTCCTAAAACTAATCTTCTACGTTTTGAAAACTGGGAACACCAACACGATTTGGTAACAAAATCATTTGTCGTATAACGTTTGATGCTCACAGATTTACAAATCCTCAAAAGGCCGGAATCTTTTGCGTAAATAAAGAATGTTCACAATAGCTCTTGGGGTTAACTTTTCAGAAAAATCATTTTAATAGCAATGAACGAAAAACTTGCTATTAAAAATGTCGCTTTGAAACCTAACTTGTAAATAAAATACTTGAACCTACTTAAATGTTTCTTTCAGCATGAAAATAAGTTTTATTAACATACTAAAATAAGAAAAGGTGTAAACTGAAAACTGTTTAAATGGGTTAACTTTACCATTGTGTTGACATAACTAGTGATTACGACAAATGAGCCGTAATCGATTATTAAAATTGAAAATGGTTTATTTATACATGCCATTAAAGCTTTGGGCCAATTTACACATTTGCCTACATGAGTGATTTTATTTTAACTCATTATGGAGTTAAGGTCATAAGTGCGTAATATTGCCTGCTGTAGCACAGGGCACAGCATATTTAAAAATAGGCACTAAACAATAGTGACATGGTTGATGAGTATCTCCACTAGTGGGTGGGGGTGAAACTCATTTCATACTGCGACTATTGTTTAATTTATTACTGACACGCATTTATGAAGATATAGCATGACAAAATTACGAGTTTGTGCAGTCAGTATTGTGTACGTCCTTTTGCATTGACCTTAACAAATTATATATGTATTGGGATTGTATAATTATTGTATCAATTATTGTATTTAGTTTCATTATTGTAAAATTATTGTAATAAAAACAAAAGAACAGTGACTTTGGTGAGCGTGTTAAAAGAATCACTCAATAAACATATTTCCGGGTCAAATAGTTAAAGAACTAATATCAATATTTAATAATTATTGTATAATAATTGTATAGACTTTATATGTTATATTGACGAGAAAACTAAGATTCCTTAAGTTTCCCCTTCACGTATGGAACAATCTGCCAAAGCCAAGAGACAAACAAGTTGATTATTTGCTGAACTAGTTCTCTGTCAATGGATATCAACATTCACAACACCTCCACCTCTTGTTCCTTAACCGTTTTCCCTCATTGATCTGTATCTCCTTCCGTGAACATAATACTCAAATCCACTATCAATAGTGTGTAAGCCTACACTCTTTCAACTGGACGCAATCTCTCCTTCACCTCGCAAAGATGTATGTAATCATTACCCAACAAACTCTAACAAATCCTCGACTTTGGTCTATTCTAAATATGCCTACAAATGAAAGAACACATTGAAACAGTAAAGGGGACATCACGCAACCTTGTCGCACACCTTTCTGATTCCGAAAGTAATCAATCGAGCACCTACTCACTCTGACGAAGTTCCACTATCCTTGAATAACGATCTCGCCACATTAATAAATAATTTCGTGAATATGAACTAGCAATAAAAAATACTTCCAATTTACACTTGCTTGTTTCACACGATAAATTTTAGTATCGTCGTTTAAGCTTTTTCTGTTCGACCCACTGATGCTAACAGTGGGTGTTAGCCAATAAAGATGGCTCCGTGATAGCACTATAGCTATTATTTAGTAGGAATTATAGCCGACTTCGTTTTCTTATCCCGTAGTCCTACATTGAAGGATTTGTATATATTAAAGTCTCATTCAAATGCAGTGATTGAGTCCTTTCACCTTTCTTAAGAATTTTCTAAATTTTCGCAGATCCAGAGTAACTTGTCCGAAAGGGGTAAACGGCAGATGTATATCAAACGGAACGCCCCCTTGAATTAGAATGGAAGCTATCATTCAGGCTTTACTCTATAATAACCTTCTATTTAAAGTACAAATTCATAATATATTTATTTAATGGTCTACATGTTTTCCTACAACAACGTTATCTGGCCTTGACACTGTTATTCTCATGTAGGTTTATAATGTCAACGGACACACCCATTGATGACAGTTACTTGTGATCTATAGTTCGGATTTGTGGTTCAGGTGTGGTCTACAGTTCTGCGTTTGTAACAACATATTTTAAACATATAATTTCCAATTGCCGCAAGTGCACATAAATTACTTCAAAATCACTGTCCGTATTGTAAAACTGCCATCAAGATAGGGCGACTAGTTCGAACAAAATTTAAATTGATATTCCGTTTTACAGCTGGGGGACATACTATGCCACTTTAGAATTCGAGGCCAATTGGTAAAACAATACTGTTAAATAATGCAGAAATTAAGACCCTAAAAATACACAAAACATATTTTTTATACGAATGGAAATTTATAAATGAAATCATGAATTTGAACAATACCATGGAAACCCCGTAATAGCCCGCTGGCATATGATAAAAAACAAGAAAACACGTTAAAATCCACTCAAAACTTTCGTGATGATTCGGTCGTTTAGTACAGGATTTGTTATGTCGGGATCCGTTCCCACACGACGATGGATGTCCATCTTCTTACCAGGAATGTCGGTAATCTCAAGTTGCCTGCATGTGGCTGGTTCTGTCCATCGTGGGCTAGTTTAAAATAATAATAAATACGACTTAAAAACTTAATTTGTATCTATTATAAACGATTTATTTTTACTTGTGGCAGTTGACAGGGATGCAACATACTTAAACCCTTAAGATACCGACAATGCTGGCTCGAACGCTAGCGCTTGACTCTGATTCCAGAGGTCCCGGGTTTGAATCCCGTTGTGACCCGACAATCCTGACTGAGGTTTCCCTAGTCGTTCATGCGAATGCAAGGGATTGAGTCCTCTTAAGCAGCCCGCGGACATCCCTTCACAATTGTCCTATCCGCAACATACCTAGTTCATCTACATTGCACCCTACAACAGGTTTCATTCCCACGATAAAAACTTGGATTTGGTGTGATAAGAATACCAGGATGGTTGCTTCCTATCGCAGTGACTGTTTCTAGACATATTCTCCCGTCAAAGTTTATACAAACGATTTCTCGTTTCATATTTTCATCAAGTTCGCAGCTACAGCCGGTTAGGATGGTGTTTACGAAAAGGCGCGTTGAACGCACTGGCTAGAGGTTTTAATAAAAACAAAGGCTAATTGTTTGCTTGTTTCCTCGGAGTCAGGATATTTCTACTCAACTTCTCCCCCTATTCCCGGAACAAACCCAAATCACCATTAGCCTGGACTAACCAGACAGAGTGAGGCTTTCCTTGCTTCCTTCTTCTGCCACCAGATGGCCAGCGAACATAGGCGTGCGCATGGGCCCTTGCCCCCCCCCCCCCCATTAAGTCTTGCGTTCTTTTTTGGATGAGTATTTTAGTTGAATGGGTATTACTTAATATTTTTTTTAAGTCGAGCCGAGCCGAGTATTAAAAGCTTGTTTTTGAAGGTTGACCGTGTGATTAATAACATTCAAAATATTGCTATAATTGACTATCTCGTCTTCCACGTCCACAACTGAATTGACTATCTCGTCTTCCACGTCCACAACTCCCGAGGCGAATGTTCGAATCCGCACGACACGAGCGAGCCTTCTCAAAGGCATCACTGAACCACGCCTATATTTGTCATGCTATCACGTTTCATAACTTATTAAATACGATGAAAATTCAGCAAAAATTATTGATAAAAAAATAATTTTTTTGAAAAATATTTACTTAGTTAATTTCCGAATCTTTTACCTAGTACCTGCTTTTGCCTTTGTTTGCTACAAGGGATTTGCTATAGGGATAAAACCCTCTAAACGGCCCTTGGTAACACAAGTTACACCTTACAATGCTTCTCAATAGATAAGTTTGGGCTCGGAAAGCAAAACGAATTGATTTCAATCCGTGCTTTAAGGGATTTGGATTGATTCAAATAAAATACGCTATGCATAATATATAAGTTGATTTCATATGTACATAGATGTGAGGTTCATAACTTGATATGATACGGCATTCACAAGTATGCAGCTTTAGATGGGCCTTTGAAAGTTCCAAAACATAAAAAGCCTACACATTAAGAAAAATAATATGAGCTCAACTACTATTGATATTTTATGCGATGACACAACTCTCAATGTTACCAGGGAGAGCATTATACAACATTATACACGGCGATGAAGACACGTGGCCTACTCCTATCCTGTCTTCCTACTATAAGCTCGGTGTAGGTCAACCCTGACAAACAGAATAACACATAGGCTTAACTACGTCATTTTAGCGAGCACACTCTTAAGAGCGGTTTCAGTAAGCAATGCAACAAGTGGCAGACAATTTTGCACATCGCTTCTCGTCCGCCTTGGTTCATTCGGTAGAACTGGCTATAATTCCTTAGAAATAAAATAAAATAAAATTCATTGAATTAGGAGTCTACCCACACAATCACATAACTGATTTTCAATGGGGGACATTAAATTTAGAGCAGACCAAGCCAACCCTGCAGGCACCGGCACCTTCGACGAGCGAACAATGACCAACTAGAGAGCGGCATATTTAAGTAGGAAAAACCGATCAATCAAGCTGGACACGATTCCACCCGCGGACAGTGCCAGAATCAACGTGGCTGATTCAGAACAACCATAGAGTTTATTATGGGTCTCGTTGCTAGGACGGCTCCAAAGTCACCGTTTACATATTCTAAAGTCAAAAATTGATGGACTTTAGAACACATGAAAGGTTAAAAATATTCTGGTTAGGCCTTATATAGCGGGCTTCGAACCCCCGCCTTCTGCTTATTGGAAGCAGAGATTTTAACCATATCACATCACATCTCACAACCATCTATGCCTTCATGTTTCATTACCACTGATTATTATATTTTCCTATTAAAAGATTTGATATCTGGTTGGTTATCGGCTCATTCGTCAATTGCGTCGGGGCCCACAGGACTGGCTTGTCGCCTTTGGTTTAATGTCCCCACTGAAAATCAGTAATAAGATTGAGTGGGTAGACCTAAATACGAATCAATTAATTAATTATTAATTTATTTTGATTGGAGCTGGAAGCGAAGACTTCAATTTCAACCGGACCCCCCAAAAAATTTAGCTCGGGTGTTTTTTTCTATCTATCTTTCTTTCTTTTTTTTGTATTTTTGTGTGTCTGTTAACACGATTCCGGCTAAACCGTTACTCCAACTGCGATGAAATTTTATGGAGGCCTTCGAAATCTCTGAACTTAGAACTGCCACCTTTTTGAGCGCAATCAAAAAATTATTTCTCATAAAAATCGCAATTTTACGATTTTTTTCGATTTTTAAAAAATTTCTTCGACTTATAACACCTACATGCTGTATCCGATTGTAATGATTTTTTCACAGAACCTTTATTTTATGAATTAATATATTCGTGTAAAATTTTAGCGAATCAAAAAAATATTTCTCATAAAAATCGCAGTTTTACGATTTTTTACAGATTTTTTTTAATTCTTCGACTTATAACATCTACATGCTTCATTCGATTGTAACGATTTTTTTACAGAACCTTAATTTTATGAATTGATATATTCGTGTGTAATTTGAGCGGAATCAAAAAATTGTTTCACATGATAATCGCAATTTTACGATATTTTTCGATTTTTAAAATTTCTTTGACTTGTAACACCGACATGCTTTATACGATAGTAATGATTTTTTCACAGAACTTTAATTTTATGAATTAATATATTCGTGTGAAATTTGAGCGTAATCGAAAAATTATTTCTCATGAAAATCGCAATTTTACGCTATTTTTCGTTTTTAAAAATGACGCTCATCCAACAACGCGCCTGAAAAAGCGTTTGCGAAGCTTCCTAGTCTAAGATTACGTGAGCATAACCAATCTAGAGCATTACGATGGTCGGTAGAAACTTATGTAACGAACGCATTTCGTTTGCGATGTGGTTTAAAAACTTGTGTTCAGTGCAAAGCTATATTTTTCATAATAATAATAAATCTTTCTGAAGATGAGTGTTGTTAAGGAAATCCCCCTCCCCCATTCGCCCTCTCCGGCCACCAACCAATAAAACTAATGTTCGAACAGGAGAGCGAGCGCTACTGACATTTGACCTTGAGTCACGTGGAGTTGTCGGGAATCCCGGGAGCTTATGTCGTACTCAACTCTTTGATTGAGAACGTGATGTTTGAGATATCTTCGTGTTTTCAGTACCGATGAACGAGTGAGTGAATGAAACTAGGAAACTAGTTTAACCGATGAACTTTACAATAAGTATCTCTCTCTGAACAAATAATGTAACTTGATTGGTGTGACTTGTTATAAAACATCGGCGAGGCACGTGTACCGTACTGTTCATACCCTGGGACTTACCGAGGAATCACTACATCTAATTGCTAAGTTTTGTTTAATAATACGGTACTTACTTAGAATTACTAGATTATGCTTTAATTATACTTGATACAATATTTAAATTAAATGTGCATGCATGTTTTCAGAAAGTAAATATTCCATTTTTGACTGTGGTTAATCATTTTGCATACATTATCTTATGTTTTCCAAATAAATAGCTTTGATAGATTTATTTAAAAAATAATAATAATGATAAAAAATAAAAATGATAAAAAATAATAATTAGGTTATTTTTTGGCTGTCATATACCAACGTATTTGAAATACTATAATAATTTTTCACTCGTCGATGGCGTTGGCGCCGGAAAGGTTGGTTGGCTTGGTCACTTTGAATCTAGCTGCAGCGTTAAGCGCGAGAATCTTCACCCAGGAGGTCCATGGTTGGAATCCCACTACGGGCAATCCTGACTGGAAGTTCTTACCGACGTTTTCTTCAGTCGTTCATGAGAATGCAAGGGGTTAACTCCTCTAAAACAGCCCTAAGACATCATTCACAATAATATTTACTCAATAAAGCTAGTTAGAAACTTGAAGAAGAGCATCCGTTGCACCCGAATAAGTTGACGCGAGGGAAAAAGTAAATGAAACCGTTTTAAAATTAAAGTGCCTCACAGAAAATCAGTCGCGTGACTAAGTGGGTAGACTCTTAATACTAAATCATTTATTTTATTTATGTCTTTAATCTCCGCCTAAATAAATACGTGAACCATTCTATCTCAGTGACCCACTCTTGGCAGTTCAATCGCTAGACCTTCCACTCGGATTCGGGGAAGCTTAGCCAATATCAAACGAAAGCTGTGGGCAATGTCATATGTTTTCTGTGAGAGATGTGCAAAACCCATGGGATTTATTAATTATCATTCGATATTATTTTGTCTTATTGCATTTTATTTGATTCCTGCAAAGATTCTAGTCTATTTTATTTCACATCTTTCTCAAGACGAGCGCCGAGAGAAAGCTGCCCACATTAACAGCGTAACGTTGAAAATAACATACAAAACATTCCAATGATTACGCTTAACTAAATACGATATTATACATTTACAATATCAAAACATTTAAATACATGTTAATAAAAGAAAAGTGAATTGTGATGTTTGGAAAAAAATTATTTGTTTGCGTTAAATAGTTCTCCTTCTATTTTTATTGGATGAGCGTAGCGAAGATTCTATTCTACTACACTGGAGAAAAAAATCCGGAAATTTTTTCTTTTTTTCTTTTTCTTTTTTTTTGTATTTTTGTCTGTTTGTTAACACGATTCCGGCTAAACCGATACTCCAATTGCGATGAAATTTTCTGGTGGCCTTTGAAATCTCTGAACTTAGAACTGCAACGTTTTAGAGCGCAGTCTAAAAATTATTTCTCATGAAAATCGCAATTTTACGATTTTATTTCGATTAAAAAAAAAAATCTTCGACTTATAACACTTTCATCCTTTATTCAATTGTAACTGTTTTTCACAGAACCTTAATTTGATGAATTAATATATTCATGTGAAATTTGAGCACAATCGAAAATTTATTTCTCATGAAAATCGCAATTTTAGGCTTGTTTTCGTTTTAAAAAAATGTCTGACTTATAACACCTACCGGTACAAGCTTTATTCGATTGTAATGATTTTTTAACAGAACCTTAATTTTATGAATTAATATATTCGTGTGAAATTTGAGCGCAATCGAAAAATTATTTCTCATGAAAATCGCAATTTTACACTTTTTTCTCTTAAAAAAAACTTCTTCGACATATAACACCTACATGTTTTACCCGATTGTAAAGATTTTTTCACAGAACAACAGAAAATCTGCATAAAACATGACAGCTCAATGCACCCATTACGCTCATCCAATAACGCGCCTGAAAAGGCGTTTACGAAGCTTCCTAGTATAACTTTTATATTATGCTTTTAAGAAATTATTAAATAAGAATACCTAAGTATAAATACGACTAATTAATTGCTATAATTCTTGTTTACAGAAAAGTATCGCTGAAGGTCTCCTCATCATCGTCCAAGCGCGTTTCACAGCAAACACCGAGTTTCAAGATGATGAAGACGCTTAAACTTTTTAACAGTTTAATCAAAAATTAGTTTTATCTCTATTCAGAAACTTCCAATCGTAAAAAGAAAAAGAGTTTTGAAAATTAATTGTACTGATATTCAGTTGAGATCGAGTTGATTTATTTCTATTTATTTATTTATTTACTTATTTATTTATCTATTTATTTATTTATTTATTTAACGTCTATCCTATTCAGTTAAAAAAATCATTTCCAAAGGAGGACAACAAAATAAATCTAATAACATAGATGCAGACATGAAATTTGAAAAAGTGTTATTACAACAACATTGCATTAAAACACAACGATTTTGGTAACAAATTCAAAAAGGATATTAAATGCAATTAATTAATGAATCAAATATAAAAAGGGGTGGGGGAAAAAAAGAAAAAAGAAAAGAAAAGAGGAAAAAAAGAAAGAAAAATCATTAAAAAATCCTCAGCAAGCTTGGTTTTGGTGGAGGCGCCGGGTCTGTCTTCACACAATATAACTAATACGTCATTAGTTGCTTCCCACAGAAAAACGGTTGTTATATTGACATTGAGTATTCTTTTAAATACATATAATATATTCAAGATTAATTTATGTTCACTGTTGTATAGGAATGTATTATTATTATTATTTTTCATGTAAGAAGGATTGAGGGACGTGGCGTACTTGACGTTTCGCAGCCTTTGTGGACCGCATGGTCTAGAGACTAATTATAATAATTGCTATTATAGTGTTGTAAATATGACATTTTGTGTGTTTATGAAGTAGGGCCTATGGTTGGATTCACTGCATTTTGGATTATTAAAAAAAAGAGATAAAACGTATACTCTTCGATGCGCCAACTTCAACTTCTTAACGGTAGCAAATAAAAAGTGTTTACGGCATATTTTTATTCGACCGCTGATTCTTCGGCTACTTGTATTGGGCATGGTCAGGAACATTCTGACTCAACCTTTGTTTTACCTTACACTATAACCAAAGAGCGTGCTACGAGATGTAACGCTACTAGCCCGCAGTATAAACGTATTCTTAAACCTCGCCTAAGACTATAAGCCTTCTTACAGCTATTAACCCGCACAACTACCAAGCCGGTTTAGATCTGGGGATTAATCCCCAACCTCACAGAATAACACCAGTTTGAAATTCGATTGGAAGTTACTTATTGCAAGAAATGTGGCTGGAAGATACCTTAGCGACACTATCGTTGTTCATAGGACGTATAGCTAGTGAGTACATTTTTTTGGTTTAATATTTATTTTTATTATACAATAATTTTATTTATTAATATATAATTGTTATAATATTTAATACACTTAATAGCCAAATACTATGCATTGTTTCTTTGAAAATAATATTATACACACATGTGAGTGAAATACTGGTCGAAACGAGAAGGGTTCAAGATAGGATCAAGTTTTACCAACTCGAAAAGTATAACCGATTTTATTTGCAACTATATAATGTCATTGGTGTTAACCCTTGGTTAACCACCTCTTTCTGAGAAGCATAACTAACCACCTGGGGCGCGTCAGGACCCCATCATTAAAGCCCTTGTGTTTGCCAGGTTTCAGATTTTGGAACCTAATATTCGTCAGGAATTAATGTTTGAACCTTTCTGATGACCACTTAGTGTTTTAAGAGTAAATATTCTCGAAAATTTTAGTTTTTTTTTCAATTGAAAAAATTTGAAAAAACTGGAAAAAAACGCAATGTTATAAAATTTGACAAATTTGAGTCCATTTTTTGAAACTTTTTATTTTTATTTTTTTTACCAATGATGTTTAATGTATGATTGATTCGATTTCACAAAAAGTTTTCCCTTTTTTTACTTTGGCGAAATTTTGACCAATACATTTGCCCCTCACTTGAATTGACCATTTTCATTCATATTTATATGTATGAATTTTGTTTATTGAGCGAGCTTAGCGAGTGTCTCCACTTGACTCTTATGGCTCAAATGTCTGATTTTTTTTGTTTGTTTTTTCTGTTACTGCTTCGGTACAGGTCGCACCGTTTCTCTGATCGACCTGAAATTTTGCACACATGTACATACCACCTATGCGGGTTGCTGTATAGTTTTTGAACAAAATCCAATCGTTGGTTATAAAAAATAAAAAATAAAATAAAAAAATAAAAAATAAAAATGTTCCGATCGTTATGAAATTTTGCAGGGTCAATAAGTACAACATTCTCTCCTATTTTACAAATTTTCAGCTAAATCGGTCAAGACCTTAAGTAGTGCAGATAGAAAATACATTTTAACAAAAGTAACGTTACCATGGCAACGAAAAGTCGCACGAGAATTCTGGTCTCTATGCACTGCCACCTAGAAGTGATCAAAATACTATCGAGGAAGCAGTGTATTATTTGTTATCAAAGAGTTAAAATAGTTTTCCCAAAGAAATGATGTCAAGGTCCTCTAGATGGCGGTGGATTTAAGACTTATTGGTATGTAACATTATGGGAATGTCGTACTCGGGTCGTGTTGCACGTACCGGTTCTCGCTCAACAACGCGACGGGACTTTAGCGTTTTCCTAGTATTATATATATGTATAATTTACTTAGATAAGTAAATATAAGTTCATATCTATAAATTTACATGAAAAATATGGTTATTTGGTGAGGGTGAAATGTATTGATAAAAATTTGGCCTATGTAATAACACTTGAAAATGTAGTACGTTAGTAGCCCAGGGATCCTTTGAATCCCCGCGAGGTTCGTGGAGAGTAAAACGTAACACATGGAGACCGAGCTCCAACTGAATTTTCATTGGTTAGATGTAACTTGAAGGCACTGAGACTCACAGTAAGCCACGCCCATAGATGCGCTCATGGCTAAGCAATAAATGTTGACTGGGGGCCGCATGGACCCCAGGAGGTTAACCAAGAGTTTATATATTTTTGTGGGAGGACATTTAAAATATATTGAAATTCGCTCTCACCATTAATTCATTCATTCATTCGTGCTTTAAAACGTGATCCAGGTAGATTTTCCAAAAGTAGCACGATATCGTAATACAAGCAACAATGTTTGCATTATGTGTAGTTCTTGTTTTTTGTTGTATTTGATCGGCATTTAGTTTTCCATTTTTAATTGGTTGGGAAGAAAAACATGCTGCCTACATATTTGCAGTCACGAAGTATTGGTCTACATTGCTTTGAATTAAACTAAAAAGAAAAAATCAGTATATTCAAAGTTACTAATTTTGAAACATATAAATGCAAATTAATATAAAGCAATATGTGTTTTGTATAATTAAAGTTGAAAGAAATTACTAATTACCTAACCTGAACTGGTCGTCCGCGTTGTTTTCATCGGTGCATCCCATTCCTTTCCTTTGTATTCGCCTCTTACCTAGACTGACCCCCTTCCCTTGGCATTGAGTCGCCTGTGTGTGCATCTGCCCAGTTCAAATCTCCTACTTGTATATTATTCTTATTCAGCTAGGCCTTAACATGTTAAGTTTTTCAAGTAACAATCCCATTGTGGATGGTTGGAAGACGATCCTGACCAAGCGCGCGTCTTGATATGAGACTTGCTGGTCGCGCACCCCGCACCCCGCCCCGCAAACCAAACCACATCAGAATACCCCGATAAATCTGCAAAACAAGTTTCCGGCTTCTCTAAAAGATTCAAGATGCCCGAAATCAAATTGCGATGCCGTGGACACTCAGGCTACCCGTAGCCTGGGCGCATCCTCGTTCCTCCAGTGGTGGTTCACAAACTCCTTAACTAGATCAGACGTGTGATGAACTACGGTACTAAGATTCACATATTAAAACTAGCGTTGTACGATTCTGTGTGTTCACCGGTACAAATACAAAAAAGTACAATGCAGTACAATACTCTCAGCGTACCGGAAAACACAAAACATCGAGGCACGCAAGGTATTAAAGATAGGCCTACACATTTCAAAATAAAATTATAAAGTTAAAATATCAGCCATCCAAATGCTTTTTGCTAAGGTGATCCACAAAAATGCTTTTAAAAACAATATTGGGGTATGCATGTTCTTAACAACAATTAAAACATAGTTTTGGTCTTCTCAAAGTACAATTTATGATGTTCTTACTCCATAAATACGATTTAAATACATATATTTGCGTCCGCAGTCTTATGCAAAAATGAACTGGCTATACTACTCTTTCACCCCATCCACCATTAATTACACAATCACGTGATTTAGAGGTCTAAGCTGCATTGAAACAGAGGAGGAGGTCATGGTAGAGCTGACGGATGAGGGTTACAACCTAAGCAGGTCTTACAACTAACTCCCATCATAGGGAGACAGTCCAACATCAAACTGTCAGGCCTACTCATAGACATCCTATATAATTGGCTAGACCAGCAGTCGGTGGTCCACTTCCGGTACAATTAGAAGCCATCTTAAAATGACAGTTTACATGTTAATCAAATGGGAGCGATTTGTGGCCAAATAGTTCTCAAGATTGCCGCCAGGTTGACAGGTAAGCATACTAGCCTTTAACACCAAATGATTACTAAATTCCCTTATGCAATCACTTCGTATTGTTTCTTTTGTTTAATACCATGCTGCACAAGCTAAAACCATATCAAACAATCCAGTAAAATACTTTATTGCATTAAAAAAGCATAAATTAAAACACCAAATCGCCATCTTGAAATGGGCCGGTTGAGTCTTCAATTTGCTACGCTCGCGCCTGTGCGGAGGTATAGGCGACTGCTAATCTAGCCTACTATAGGGCTTTAATATCAATGGGCCTACTAGCTTCGACCCGGCACCTCCACCAAGTGTCATCTCTCAACCAATGATATTTATTTAACATCTATAGTAGGCTAGATCCCCAATCATTGGTCCACTGGCGTGACAATTAGAAGCCATCTTGAAAAGGTCAGTTTTGTAGTATGTTAAATTAGGTTGTAGCGTTTTGTAGCCCAAATACTTTTCATGATAGCTGTCAGGTTGACAGGTGAGCATATTAGCCATTAACACCAAATTATTACTAAATTCCCTTATGCAATAACTTTGTATTGTTTCTGTTTGTGCATTCCTATGCTGCACAAGCTAAAACCACATTAAAACAATCCAGAAAAATACTTTATCACATTTAAAACATAATGTAAAGCATAAATTAATATGATACGTTAAGCAATATCCAATCAAATGAATCAAAGCATAAATTGAAACGCCAAATCGCCATCTTGAATAGGTCAGATTGACACCTCAATTTGCTACGCTCGCGCCTGTGCGAATGTATTTGAGACTGGGGATCTAGCCTACTATAGATGTTAAATATCATTGAGCCTATACTATAGATGTAAAATATCATTGTACTCAACACTCACTCTGCTCTGAGCCAGAATACGACGCAGAATCTACATGGGACAGGCAGCTCTACTTTGCGGGACAAGTTGGCAAGCTGTCACTAGAAAATAAATACTATACTTCGCATGGTAGGCATTCGCACAAAATATTCCCTACATTAATTTCACGTTTGCTTTAAATATGGTATACATATTCAAGTTATCTAACTCGTCCAAGAAAAACCACATTTTACATATAAAACGCGATCAAGAAATATGTATTTCATAACGTTAATCTATTACAATAATTAATTAACTACAACACGGTAGGGTGGGGGAGGGGAAGGGTCTTGAGGAAGCCACCAACATGGGTGGCGAAACGTCGAGCAGTGCCTCATCATCGACACAACGCAATAGCCCAAGGATCATACAGAAGTTATAGTTAAGTTATAAAATCTGATAAAAATAACGTTCTGTTCGTAAGAATCCTGCATAGTGACAACATGCCCTTAATATTAAATAAATATATTTTAAATTTAAATTAAATATATTTTAAAAAGTAAAGCAACAAAGTGAACTATTATTTATAAAAATATTTTTGTTTGTGGTTGTGAAGGCTACGACTCTTGGAACAGCAGAGAACAGAAGAACATACACAGAGTGAATGCTACACAAGCATACATAGTGGAATTGACATTGTGGCTGGCTTGATAAAGCTGAGTATTTCTCTGTGGTCCCGTGGTTGACCACTGAAACCAATTAGCCCCTTGAGTGAATCCTGGTTAGGCGTGGGACCCGAGTAATGGAGGGGAACTGCTCCAATCATCCTTGCCTACACGCCAGCACATGGGACAACCGAGACATAGTCAGAGGATACTTCTGCTCATATGCTCATACATGCATCTATATTAATAGTTTGTGTTCACTTTAAAATGTAGGCATTTATGATGAAGAAACTGTATTAATAAAACATGAAATAATATGTAATCAATCAATATATTATTAATATTAATTTAATACAATACAGAAGTTAAAAATCCATCCAGATCGGAGTTCGAACCCAAGTCTCCCAAATTACAGGTAGGCGTCTTAGCCAACTAGACCACCGAGACGGTGACTATTTAACGTCTGAATTGTAGTTGCATTATAGATTCTACATTTTGTTCTATCCATTCAGATCTATAATGCAACTACAATTCAAATATTAAATAGTTACCGTCTCGGTGATCTAGATGGTTAAGGCGCCTACCTGGAATGTGCGAGACCCGGGTTCGAACCCCGATCGGGATGGATTTTTTAACTCCTGAATTGGAAAAATATTAACAATACCACCTACGGGAGTGTTCCCCGACCAACCAAATCGAGCAATATATTATGGATGAGCGTAGCGAGCGAAGCGAAGATTCCATTCTACTACACTGGAGAAAAAAATCCGGAATGTTTTTTTTTCTTCTTTCTTTCTTTTTGTATTTTTGTCTGTTTGTCCACACGATTCCGGCTAAACCGATACTCCGATTGCGATGAAATTTTATGGAGGCCTTCGAAATCTCTGAACTTAGAACTGCCACGTTTTTGAGCGCAATCGAAAAATTTTTTCTCATGAAAATCGCAATTTTACGATTTTTTTCGATTTTTAAAAAATTTCTTCGACTTATAACACCTACATGCTTTATCTGATTTTAATGATTTTTGCACAGAACCTTTATTTTATGAATTAAGATATTCTTGTGAAATTTGAGCGCAATTGAAAAAATATTTATCATAAAAATCGAAATTTTACAGGTTTTTTCTTTTTTTAAACAATTCTTTGACTTATAACACCTACATGCTTTATCCGATTGTAATGATTTTTTCGCAAAACCTAAATTTTATGAATTAATATATTAGTGTTAAATTTGAGCGCAATCGAGAAATTTTTCTATAAAAAAATTTTTAATTTTAGCGCAATAAATTAATTTTAAAAAAAAAAAGTAAGTTAATTTTTAATTTTATTTAATTTAATTTAAGAAAAATTTCAACTTAGTAATGATTTTTCCACAGAACAACAGAAAATTCGCATAACACATGGCAGCTCAATGCACCAATTACGCTCATCCAACAACGCGGCGGGACTTAAGCGTTTTCCTAGTTATGTAAATGGCGACCTTGGAGTCAGCCTTGCGACGACTCACACAATTCATTGCTATGTTTCGTACCATCAGTACCTGGAACCTTTACAGTGAGGTGTAATATTTCTTTAATTATTATTTAATGATATCTTTTATTTACTTACGTCATTCTTCACTCGCAATATCAATTGTTCTCGCATTCAGTATTCGTACTCTCACTGTGTGTGAAGAGTTGTATAATTGTATAACATTACTATAAAATGTTTCGTGTCATACCTGCCACGGTAACTCATATCCTTATTTCTAAATTTCTAAAAACTAGGAAAATTCAAGGACTATATTTTAGAGAGCTCTATCAATAACATTTGCATTAAACTGAACGCACCCTTGGGGAAAGTTTCAGTCAGGATTGCCGTTTGCCGCATCGGAGTCACACACAGTCAAAATTGTGTTTTGGTATGTGAGCAAGGGTCGGGGGTTACTATGGAACAAGGTTTGTAATCCGAAGCAAAGCGTAACTGTACCTACACATCAATGATGCACATGCTAAGTGTAACACCTCATGAAACAGCTTGCAAGGAGAAGGCAAATACGTGAAAGTGATTTATACTTGCTCTCTTCGATTGTTGAACTTGAGTGAAGCTGAGCTAGTCCTAACGCATTCGTTCTAGTGATAACACTTGTACTTATTAGGGAGCGAAGCGGACACGTTTCTGTTCGTCCGTCTGTGCGTGAGTCATGTCTCATCTGATTGCAACGAACAACTGACTCAATCAAATCATGTGTGGATGGGCCTAAACTTGGAACTGTATGGTTATCAAGGCAAATAAAAATTAGCAGAAAATAACAATGTTTTGTACGTAATTACATAACATTTGTTCATTGTTGTCAAGCTATAATTCTCATGTAGCGTCTTTGATTCAAATTGTGAAGAACCGTTAACCCCTTGATGCCCGAATTATGAAGGAATGATGGGGAAAAAATCGTAGCTATATGATTTTTTAGAATCAGGACATGTCAAAAATACCTTTTTTTTTTTAAAAAAAAAAGCATGTTTCAATTTTGATGTAAGTTTGGGTCTAAAAGACCTACTGGACCTCTAGGGGTAGAAAAAAAGACTTTAAAACCTTAAACAAATTCTGTATGGTATGTTTCTTATTTTTTTTGGCTCATTTTCTTAGATCATTGAATTTGCTTGCACAGAAATGAACAAAAATAATAACTTTTTAGAGCATATTTCATGAAATTTGAAGCCCTTATTTTTGTAATAGTCGTTATGTCCGGTAGGGCTAAAAAGACCCAAACCTTTAAAGGCTCTATACCAATGATGATTACATTTTTAAATGTGTTGAATATTATTATACATAACAAAGACCATTTTTACATTAAAAAGTGATTATCCTCATAATATAATATTTGTATGTTACCGACAGCTATTGCACAACATTGACTTTTCGGTACGTGTTGGTTTTCGTTGCCATGGGAACTAAATCGATCCTCAATTCGATCATATATTTAATCCTTAAAGCTGATTGGCTGTTACAAGTCGAGTAAAAGTGCATATTGAAGAGTCAAATCGAAGTCGAACAACGTAGCCATGGTAGACAACTGTAAAAACGATTTTTTTTTAGGTATGGGTCGAAAAAGACCTATTGGGCCACAAGGGGTTAAAACATATTTGTGGAACTAACCAGTTTTTGATTTCATTCCTTAGTAAAACTGTTTATGTAGATCAGAAGCACAATTAATGTAAATCAGGCAGACCTGGGTAAGTTACTTTTGAAAAGAAATGAAATTACATTACTCCTTACTTCAGCCAAAATGTAACTAAATTACTATTTAGTTACTATTCCAAGAGAGTAATGAAATTGTTACTTTTTATGAAAAAAAGTAGTAAAATTACTTTCCAAAAATTACTTTTTAATTTAAAATGTATCTGATGGGCGGACGAGTATGACACAAGTGCTTTGTCTGCCGATATGGCGGGTCTCAGACAGGGTGTTATCCACGCCCACACTTTAAAACCAGCGGAGGCCTATCACAGAGATATTGTAGATATCGACGTATAGATGTATAGTAAATTATTAATTATGCGGGTGACATCTATCGGCGAAATGTTGTAACTACACTACAAGTGTAACAATTCGACTATCGATTTATTTGACACAGACTTGAATGTTTGATGTCAAGTATAGGTATTACGTCGTCAACGGCGCTCGTCATAGGCGGAAGTACCAAAAGTAAACATAGGTAGGTAGGCTAGGTTCTGAAATAAAAACTCGGGACTCGAAATCTCTCGATCAGCCCTATGAAATGTCGGAAAAAATGCTGCATGCACATGCACATTGTTCAAGCGGGCGATACGTAGAAAGGCAGCAGGCGCACTGGCCCAGTGACTGATATTTGATACACAAAGGCGCGGGACGCGCAGCAAAAGTAACGCGTTACTATGCCAAATTACAATGATAAAAGTAGTGAAATTACTCTTCCGTTACATTGAGAAAATAGTAGTAATTAAATTACTGGCTCGTTACTGAAAAAAGTAATTTCGTTACAGTAACGCGTTACTTCCGTTACGTTACTACCCAGGTCTGAAATCAGGTGAACTGTATTTGTAGATCAACTGATGTCTTTTTGTAGATAACTGAAGTGTAGGGCTATATCAGCTGAAGAGTATATGGAAACTAGCTGAACTATGTTTAACTCAACTAAAGCACTCTACTACTGTGAAGAATAGTTTTAAGGGGCTATTAACTCAAAAAATATTTTTTACCACATGATCTGTAGCACAATACTACACTTAAATGACAGTTTAAAAAATTATATCTTGTACCTGTGATTTCACGAATTTTTCAATTTTTTTGATCCAGAAATTAGCGAAAATTGGTGTTTTGGGAAATTTCTTAATCCAAAATCACACCCCATTTTGGTAATCAGCATATTTTGACCGAACTACTTGCCCAAATTCCATAACAAAATATAGAGAATTTACAGAAAAGGCTGTAGAGTACGTCAATAATGGCCAATCTTTTTTTGGATCAAAATCTTCCAAGGTCACGGGACATAAAGATCGTCTCCATGTTATTTCTTATGGTAGATTTTTGCCGATTTGACCTAGCTTGAAAAATGTCATGTTTGACAATTTTTTGGGAGGTCATGGTGGTCTCAATAATTTTTCTGTTAATTGCTTAATTCATTACTAGTTAGCCTGAATTAAATTTATTTTTTGAGTTTAGCGGTTAAATACCCCTATAACTACATTAGACCAAATTACTTTCCTATACAGCATTATTGTTTTTCTGCTCTGTTCCAGCTTAATTGTTTGTCATATTTTCATAATATTTCAAAATTCTTGCTACATTCATATATCTAAAATAGAAATATGTGTCTGTCTCAATAGCACATGAACATTTCAAGTAAAATAGATGAATAATTCCTTTATTTCAGCTTTATTGTGGTAATTATTTTTCTCGGTGTGATATGCGGTATTTATTACATTACTCGTCAATGATTTATTGACTGTCGTCTATGTTAATTTCAAGACTGAGGACTAGTCTATATTAATATATATCATTTAAATACATCATAATGACAAATATACGGAAGTTATCTTATGATACAGAATGTTTTTAATTTCGCAAGGGTTCTGTGGGTGGATGGGGCTTTAAGGGAGGATTTACACCGGCCTGACACCTCCATCTCAAAGAATTGTGTTGGAGTAAATGTTTAATGTGAATATTTTGTTCTTCAATCTCTTGGTTTAGTACTTCGCTCCCTATCTCGGATACTACCGTACATACAGTGGGTCTTCGTCCTCTCAATATTTGCTAGGCTAATACTTATACCAAGAAGATGTCCCATCAATAGCAGCCCGTCAAATAACTTATGCGACAATATTAGCAAGCTGTTTGGTGGAGGTGCCGGGTAGCCCGACCATGAAATTATAAACATTTGATTAAATAACTGATTCAATATAACTGTGAGATTTTTATATTGTCGTTTTTTATCATTTTATTTTAATTGCATATATTGTTTTAGGTAGAAATTATAACACTGCTTAAAATATAACTTATGCGACAATATAATCAAGCTGTTTGGTGGAGGTGCCGGGTAGCCCGGCGACGAAATTATAAACATTTTATCAAATAACTGATTTCAATATATCTATTATTTATATATGTCGCTTTTAATCACTTAATTTTAATTGCATTTAATTGTATTGTTTTAGGTATAAATTATACTACTGCTTAAATGAAATTAATATCTTAATTATTTAGACCATACACTGATAAAAGAATTTCTCAAATGTTTACCTAATACAAGTACTAAAACATAATCAGTCTAGTATAATTTGTATTACAATATAGAAAATATATATATTATACAAAACCACTCAACTGAACAATACACGGTTAAAATTTTTAACCGTGTATTGTTTAGTTGAGTGGTTTTGTTTAATATTTTCCGGTTAACAAGTTCTGGTGTATAATATATATATATATATATATTACAATATATATATATATATAATATATCGCAAATAAAATGACGAACATTCTTTCTGGTCATAACTACTATAGATTCAGAGCCCAATTCTAAAAACACCGCTAAGTTGTTTATATAGGGAGACCTCCACGTAGGAACGCCTAGCTCTAAAATTCACAGTTTGACAATTTACCTGGATCATGGTGGGCACAATAAATTCTCTGTGTTCAATATTAATCCATTAATATAATTTTTATCATTAGTCGGTAATTTCGTTTTACAGCTGGAATAAAAACCTAATTAAACAATTTGTGTGGATCGTGTTAGTCAACAATTTCGTGTGCTCTACACTTTTTGCAATTTGACATGTGAAGATGAAAGAGCACGCACTGTCTGTAGTGTATACATCGCATGGCTCCCCTGGTAATTGAAGCCACACGATAGCCTTGGAGTGCGACTATCACTGGCCACATTATGACCAACATGCAGCTTGATATAGGCTGCTACACCGGTAGAACCACCATATATACCATATATATATATATATCACAGATACCGAATATTTAGGGAAAAAGTTGGGGAAGAAAATAGGATTTCTAGGGAGAATTGGTAATAACCTGTCCGCGAGAACTAGAAAACTAGTTTTTAATGCAATAGTAATGCCACATTTTAACTATTGGAATACATTGTTGTGGGGTATTCCTCTTCAAGATTTAGCTATGTTACAAAAGATGCAAAATAAAGGGATGCGAATATTATTTAAATGTGACAAATACACTCCAGTGAGAGTCATGTTGGCCGGACTAGATATGTTATCAGTTAATCAACTAATTCATTTGAATATATTAATACTTGTTCACAAGTTAACCAAAGGTTTGTTACCTGGTTAATTTAGTAAGAATATTAAGTATGTGTCAGACTCAGTTAAGTATAATATGAGAAAATGTAATGATATAGAGGTTAGGAGGTGCAATAAAAGTAGGACACAGAACAGTGTTTTCTATAGTGGAGTTAGGGTCTACAATGGACTTAGTAAAAGTCTCAAGGATGAGGTGTGTTTGCATAAGTTTAAAACGCAATGTAGGGAATATGTACTAAAAGAGATTTGGTAGACTATCCTTGCCTGTATTGTTCATTTTATCATGTTGTTAGACCTGCCTGGTTGTATTTTTATCTTGTATTGTATCATGTTCATGTGTGTGTAATAGCAGTTGTATTGCTAAATAAATCAATTACTTACTTACTTACTTACTTACTTACTTACTAGTGCACAAGGGGATGCTGAATAGCGTCGACTGGAATAACGTCGACCACCTCGTTCGTACAGGCCTTGCACAACGAAAGGTTAGGAGGAACAAAGAAAGTACACTTCACACGAGGTGGTCGACGTGGTTCCAGTCGACGCTATTCAGGCGACTCGTGCACAATGTCACAGCGGTTTCCGAGAGAATTCCACTGTAATTGTGGACTAAGATTTGCAAAAAAAAAAATCATGGAATAATTTGTTAAGGGGAACAGTGACTTTGGAGCTATCTCCTATCAATGGAGCACATACAAAATTGTTGGATTAGCGTAGTGAGCCTAGAGTTCGTAACGAAACTTGTATTTGACTGCCTCAAGAAAAATAACTCGTATTTTTGTTGTTTTATCTGATATGTCTGTTTGCCTGCTTGTTCGCTTTCTAGACTCTATCGAACGACTCTTATTTTGAAGAAATATAACGGAACATTCGAAATATCTTAACTAAGACCTGTCTTGAGTTTTGGTACAGCCGAAGAAATACTTTTCTATTCATAAAAATCGTACTTTTACGAATTTTTTTTACATGTTCATAACATTATTGTCTATTTCGTGGGGTTAAAATTAAAAGTGATATAAGTCCAAAAAATAAAGTTTTGAGTTAAAGCGATTTTAAAATTTATCGCTCTCTGTAAAATTGAAAAGATTGATTAATAATAGACTTAATTTTTTAAATAAGTATTGATATATGTGAACGCTTTTCGCATAAGCAAAACAGAAAACATTAATATTACAATAAAACTAGCACATTGTTTAATTAAATGCAACTGATTTTGGCCTGACCAGCAAAAAAAGTAAAAACAAAACGGATTCAAGGGACTTGTTCACTTCTCCTTGTGACTCTTAGGCGTACGATAATATCACTGGAACAGCGGACTAAATGAGGTTTACTTTTCACATGATTGTAACCAAGGGTACTCTTACACTTCTATATAAAAATAAAACTGTATTATTGGATACTTTTAATACAGTCAAGACTTCAACAGTACTACCATCACGAAGAGCTCGTTTTTTAGAACAAGTCCATATCAAAAGTTGCATTTTTGCAAAGAGTGGACTTAATCACTTTAACTTCTAACCCCACGATATATTCCTTCTCCACCGGAGCTTCGGCCACTCCCATCACGATGAAGACAAGAGGCCCCTTAAGAATATCTGAACTTTGACATGCTTACTAGGAAACATTAAATGAATGATAAATATGACGCCTGTATATGCGACACTAAAAGAGAGGGAACAAATAAAAATGCTCGTAAATTAATATTAATTCAATTTAGGATTTGACCCCCCCCCCCCCCCCCCCCCCCCCGAGGGAAACTCCTACAGCCGCCAATGCCACTGACGTTTTATATTATAGGCCTACTTGATCGTTGTCGTTCCTTTCCTCTGTTATAGAATGTGAAATCTACGTCAACGGTCGGGTATTTTTCTTGAAACTAGTACATTACAGCCTCGGGAGTCTGAAGAGGATGTTAGCTTAGGAGTTGGCCACTTGATATCGAGCGTTAGCTAGGGCGCCAACACCGGCGGGAGAGAAGCTGCAGAAAACTTGAAGGCTTGATTAAAATATTGTTTAATCGTGAGACGAGAGTTGTTCGTGGAGCATTTGATCGGCAGGGAGAAGGTGAAGGACACACCCACACCCACACCCACACCCACACCCACACCCACACCCACACCCACACCCACACCCACACCCACACCCACACCCACACCCACACCCACACCCACACCCACACCCACACCCACACCCACACCCACACCCACACCCACACCCACACCCACACGCACACGCACACGCACACGCACACGCACACGCACCAACACTTGTCACAAGCAGTGAAGCTGACAACCCAGAAAGAGGATGAAGTGAAGGACACGAGATACAGAGTTTGATTGGCCGGTACTGATTCGGTATATATGCTATAGCTCACTGACCTGGCGGAAACATTGGCATTACAAAACTAAATGTTGTTTTAACATGTTGTAGATATTGATGACGATGATCATAGCGATTCAGTTTTTGTGGAAGTGTTGTACGTTTTCTTTGACATTAGGAATTTTACTTCTACGATACCGACCGAGCTATGTGGAGTATCACTTGACGTTTCGCCGGAATCACATCTGGCATCATCACGAGTACGAGAAATTGTAATTTAGTTTTCTAACAGACAAAAACATTAAATAAGTGTGAATTTTCCTGCGAGTAATCAGAAAAATACAAAGTACTGCCGTCAAAACCCCCATGCGTCGTCTTGTGAGAGCCGTACCCAAGCCTCGAATAAGTTCTCGTTATACTAACTATAAGTAGTTTGAATCTTCCAGAACAGCTAAGTATAGATGTATACAAGTCGCGCAAGCGCGGCTTGAAGCCGCTACGCGGAGGGCGTGGAAAACCTCGTACTCGGAATACCTCGTAGTTGGAAAACCTCGTTGACGCGACAAAATCGCGAATCGGTCCGTGTACGGCCGCGATTCGGTAGTTTGCGGGTAACGTTTGTCGTTTATCCGAAGTCCTGGGACAAATTTGTTTTACGGGACACTTTCGGTACGCCGCCGAACGCTGTCCGCCGCCTCTAAGTACGGTGAAAAATGATTTTCGAAATCGGAACATTTTTACGTCTTTTGTGTAAAATGTGTGAGAAATGTTTTTCCTGGGACAATTGTTCGGGACTCTGATGTGAAAGACGCCACTTCATACTCACTTGTATGCAATGCTGCTATCGATACATTCCCTGCGCCACGTCATGAGCCACATTACGTCAATCCTCGGGAACGGTCCTGACCTTGACAGAATGTGATGCTCCAGATAAGACGCGTCAGACCGGCCAAGCCAGGCTTAGCTATGAAACGATCCCAGTAACATCTGGTGTGTCTCGCCCGTCCGAAGGTCGTGAATCTCCTAGCCGTTGCCTGATTATTTGAAAATTCAAGGTTCGGTTGTATTACCATGTTAGGTTTTACATTTCCTTCTGATGAGGAAAAATCGCAAACCGAGACAGTTTTCCAGTTTTTCTTTCATTCTCGGCTATGGTAATTAAACAGTATAAATCTGAGGCGACAAATGCATGGCCAAGAATAATCAAAAAGTTCAATTGCTGACGCTTCCTTGTTTTCCGACACTTTTTCGGGACGTCGCCGGATCCTACCCGCCGCCCCGAAGCTGCGGGTAAAGAGGATGTAGTAAAAAAATGTTATTACATTATTTAACAATTAAAAATAACCCCTGTTAATAACCCCTGCTGCGTTCGACCAATACGGTTCCAAAGACCCCAAGATGGACCCTATCGCACAAAAATTGCCAGAGCTATTAAAAGAAACAGTTTTTTTTTATTTTTCCAAAATAGACCAACAATTTAAAAATAAAATAATTTAGTATAAGGGCCGTAAATCCCTCTGACGCCATTGGTATCGCCCCAAAAATGAAATGGCATGAAGATATTGATCAAATGTATTAATTTCCATTTCTAAAATCTCCCCCCCCCCCCTCCCCCTCCAACAAACTCTCGAAAATCGTATGTCTTGGACGCGGCCCTGTGACGTAATTGGACAGGTCAACACCGGAACAAGTTACTAAATTTCACTCAAATAGTCAAGGTTTATGTATTGAAAACTCTACTTTACACCCTCTTTCCCCCTCCCCCTCCATCATATACCCACATCATGGTCCACCACAATGGAAATGCTGGTATTAAACCTAGTTTCCGCAAAAAGCTGGAAGATGTTGATAAAATGTATTAATTTCCATTTCCAAAATCGCCCCCCCCCCCCCCACAATTGCCCGAGTTGTTGAGAAAAGAATTTTTTTTTTGGATTTCCCAAAATTGACGTTCGATTTTGCACGACGCTTTCGGAATCGCCTTGTCCTCCTGAACACTTGTTAAAAAACTTTTTTTTGATTTTGGTACCACTTGGTATTTTTTCCGGGTTTTTCCGGGACGCCAAAATGTCGGCGTCTGACGTCCGGTTCCGTAGTGTCCGAGATGGCGGAGATTGGACAACAATTGCAAAAGTTATTAACAAAAGTAATGTTTTTTGGATTTCCCAAAAATGACCAACGATTTTTCGAAACACTTACGGACTCGCTTCGACCTCCGAAACATTGTGGAAAAAAATTTGGCAAATCTGAACTTTTGTACTTTTTCCGGGTTTTTCCGTGACGCCGAATTTTCCGGGACGCTTTTCCGGGATACGCAAAAATTAGCCTCGTCAGTCCGGTTCCGTAAAGCCCAAGATGGCCCGGAACGGAGAAGAACTGCCCGAGTAATGACGAAAAGAAATGTTTTTTTATCACCAAAATGACCAACCACTTTTTTTAGAAATTCAAAGAAATTTTTTACACACGTCTAAAATTTGACAGATCCTCACTATGTTTTTTGGACCCGGCCCGCTGACGTGTTCGGTTCGGCGAAAAACTCAAAATGAAAAAAATTCAAATCCCAAATTCCCCTTTGGCACCCCAAAAAGGGTGACGGTAGTCCTGGGTCAAAACACGTCAATTTCCCAATGCAAAAATTATGATCGTAACGTTTTTAGCCGTCCTGCAGTCCCTGTCGTGTTTGTTATGTACTGAAAACTCGACTTTACCCCCCCCCCTTCCCCTCTTCCACCTTCATATCCCCTCATCATGGCCCATCACGACGGAAATACTGGTATTAAACATAATTTCTGCAAAAGACTTGAAGATAGTGATCAAATGTATTAATTTCCATTTCCAAAATCCCCCCCCTCCCCTCCCCCCCACTAAACTGTGTAATTGCGGCGTCTAGTCAAAACAGTCCTCGAAAATCGGATGCCTTGCACGCAGCCCTGTGACATAATTTGAAAGAGCAAAACCGAAAAAAGTTCCTAAATTTCACTAAATATTTAAGGTTTTTGTATGGAAAAGTCGACTTTACTCCCCCCCTCCCACCACCCACTTCGTTCATAACCCCTCATCTTGGCCCATCACGACGGAAATACTGGTATTGAACATAATTTCGTCAAAAGGCTTGAAAATATTGATCAAATGTATTAAATCCCATTTCCAAAATCCCCCGTCGCCCCCCCCCCCCCAACTGTGTCATTGCGGCGTTTATGTCAAAACAGTCCTCTGAAATTCGGATGCCCTTGGACGCGGCCCTGTGACGTAAAAACCGAAAAAAGTTAATACATTTCACCAAATATTAAATGTTTAAGTATTGAAAACTCGACTTTACATCCCCCCCCCCCCCCCCCCCCCTCACACAAAAATAGTCTGGGATTGCCCTCAACAGTGGTTCATGTCCTCGATTGCCCCTTTATCATAACCCGACCCCTGTAGTGGTTCATTGATTTATATAAAATTAAATCATTTCAAAATTTAATTTTAATTTACATTTATTTATATTTTAACTACTCAAAATTGCCCCTTTAAAAACCCTTTGACCTGGTGAATGTCTAGCACGCATACGCTTTTGTAGATCTTGTCAAGTTCTAAGTACCTATGTGTGTCATTTTGGATTTTGAATGTCATTATCTTCCACATGAACCTTGTTCAGGTGAATATTGTGTTGAATTGATTTCTTGAATTGGATAGTAGGCTTAACCCTTTCAGGGCCTCATTTTATGCAGAGCATTGCACATCTTCTTACAACACTTGAGATATAAATAGATTTTGCTACAAATAGCGTCTCAGTATTATCCGAACACAGTAAGCATGCAAAATTTTAAAATGATAATAATTTATTTAACGTTTTTGAATTACAAATTAATTTTCAAGTGCAATTTCGGCGCTCAGGACCTTTGAAAAGTGAGACGGAGTAAATTTTGTTATTAAGATTGATGTTCATATTAATTAATTAGCCCAACATGGTAGGGACCTAAAAGTCGAAATAGGGCCCGTTTCGGGGCATCCAAAAAATCATGTTGGATAAGAAAATGCTATTACATTCTTTAAATAATTACACATGGATTGCTTGTCGGAAGGAAAAAACACGGCCGAATGTAACAAAACACAAAGTGTTTGTTATGAAACTGTAGATAAATGTCCCGTGCGTGCAAAGTGATATTTTTCGTTTTCAAAAAATAAGTCTCCTTTGAGTTACGACCGCCAAGGTGGCCTATTTATCCAGAAAAAGATGCCCACAAAACTGTAAAATAACAGGTAAAAGGTAATTTTCGCCCACAGAGGGTGAAAACGAAGAGTTTAAACGTTCATTACCGGATTCCCTGAATCATTTTTTATTTTAATAGCACAACATTACAACTAAAATCTTGGTTATTACACCCCCGCCCACCCCATTTAAATGTTGGTGCAAAATATTTTCAGAAGATAAATTTTTATATGTGGCAAATTTGTAACTTCCATATCGTATCGAACTATGTTCAATAATAAAAAAAGTTTGGTACCAAATCATTCGTGACGAATCGATACATTGTTGTGAATCAATCTTGTGCTCGAGATAAAATATTTACCGTCGATTTCGGCCCATTAAAGTTGGACATTGTCTAAAATCGGACGTCCCTGACGTCATTCAACATTGTACCTTTACGACGGGTTCGATTTTCGGTACACAAACTATTGTTTTTCTGATACATACATCCCTAACGAAGGTGTTGAAACACGAAAAGTTTTTTATGGGACCGCTAAAATTCGACTTTTGAACATTTCAAAATAGCACTGAAAAAACGAAAACTTTTGGAATTTTTTTTCTCGGTTTTAACGAAATTTCCGGGACAATTTTTTTCACTCTCTTCTGCATCCTCTTTAAAGCTTTCAAAATCACCAAAGAACAAAGCTCTAGAGTTTACCCAAAAATTTTAAAAAATTTCGGTACTGTGAAGGGCCGGCGTTTGAAAACGGGACGTTTTTTTAAACGGTTACGCTTATTCCCCATGCGTATTGCCCACCTCCAGAGATGACGGGTGACGCAAAAATTAGAAAAATTTTCCCCGGCCTTAAAGTGCAGAAAACCCGCCGCGCGCGAAAATTTTGGACATTTTCGAGAAAACGGGGGGGAAGACGGGGTCCGCGCGACCGGGGGTATTTTTTATCGAAATCCTCGATCCTTTCCGGTCTAGGGCCACCCAAATTCCGTATCACACGCCCCCTCGTGGTGTGGAAAAAAACTCGTTTTATGGAAAACCTCGTTCCCCCCAAGGTCGTATGTTAACAGAGTATTAGTTATAGTGATTTCCCCCCAAGGTCGTATGTTAACAGAGTATTAGTTATAGTGACACTCGATTCAACAACAACAAGAAAAATAAATTAAAATGATGATGTTATATTCATATCTCGATACACCTACGTATCCCCCACCCTCAATCCCCTTTGAGTGTTCGCCGTCTCTTCGTATAAGATGCAATACAACCGGAATATTGCATTTTACTGTTTAAATCCTCCCGTATTGAGACTGCTAGCTCTCAATGCATATCATCCATACATTACCTCACCCATGTCACTCTATACCCCGCTTACCGCCCACCACACTCTGCCACGCGTGTCAGGCACTAGACAGCAGGTCTGACTGTGATAGCTGACGCCTGACGGCTCATTCTCAATCCTGACTGAGACGGCTTGCCTGCGTGGCCCGTGGTGTCCAGGATAGAATCATGGTAACAGATCGAAATCATTATGGCCACATTTTTATTATTTACTTCTGAAGAGATACTTTCAATAAAGAGACACTTTCAAGTTGTGTATGTTTTAAATAAGGAATAGTAAGCAAGAGTAAATAACTATAGGAATGATACATGAAGACGTCTCATTTCTTCTTGACGCTCAAAATTTAACGTCCCCCCAAATATACACAAACGATTAGACATCTCCAAATTTAACCAGTTCATGTAGACCTCGAAAACTTTCGCATTTTAAATTCCTTTAAAAAATGTAGCAACTAGATAAACCGTGGCTTAACAGATTACGCCCCACATTTCTGTCTGAGATTTCTTATCCTTTCGGGAAAGAAGAGGAGGAGGAGGAAGGGGGGGGGCAAGTCTTGAGTTACCATATATCATGGGTAGATATCTCGCAAATAGCATGGGATCATGGGACAGACGCAGACATGTATTTAGGCTGCATGTTTAGCATGTCTGAGCCGTCGTCGTGGAAAGTCTGTGGCTGGATCTGACCAGCAAGGGTCTGTCCCCTATAGCACATAATGATCGAACGGTTGGCGCGCCCTAATGCCAACAAAAAAACTGCTGTCACAACTCGAACTTAAATAGAATTGAATGGAAATATTAATACTAATATGTACTGTTCGAATTAAACCACCTCTTTAGCTTCCAGACACAACACAAATCATCCACCCTCAATGAATAGAAATCCATTCTGTAGTCTGTTGCGAAAGTAGGCATGCATTCCATTATTTGAATGCTACGTTAACAGCGTTGCCATGACGACAGCGTTGCCTCCCTGCGGCACTGATATCTCTCCATCAATATCCCAACTCCGCCTGCATTTATATACCAACACTTTAGATATTTATTTTTACATATAAAAATGTTTCCGGAAGATGATAGGCGTACACACCCCAAGGCGGGACGGTGTGCTGAAAGGGTAGAGCCAGACCTAATAATCAAATTTCCTTGCAACTGTTAGCGATGGAATTTCCTCGTCATGATAGTAGGTGGAGTATTTTCTCTCCCAGGGCGCTTAGTTATTACTTTGCTAATACAAGAAATTGAAATTGTTTCACTTGTTCAGAAAACAAAGCGATTGTTGAAAAAGATATACTAATATATGAAAGGATGCCAGTGGAAGTATTCAGCTATTCACGTGTATTAAAACAGAATATCAATTAATACTTGTAATCATTTTGAAAGTAGAAACTAACTAGATAAAACTAAAGAGAACAAGAATCTTCGCGTGTTCACTCGCCAAAGTAGAGCTATGCGCAATAGGAGCTGAGCTATTAATAAACCCCGTTAAGTGTAAATGAACTTCTATAGTGGATATAATAAGCACAGAGAAATGCATAATATTGCAGTAAAATGACCGTTTAAAAATTATATCTTGCAACTGCAATTTTATGCTATTTAAAAAAAAGTTTTTTGATCTCGAAATTTGCGAAAATTGGCGTTTTGGGGGATTTCTAAAATCGGCTTTAACCTGCTTTATTTGTGTTCCACACAGGTACAAGAGCATCAGACCAATCTAAAACGGCCCATTAGAACATCGTGTCTTAAAACTGTGCACAAATATACTCTCAAACAAGCAAAAATATGCATTCCAAAATCACACCCCATCTTGGCAATCAGCATATTTTGACCGAACCACTTGCCCAAATTACAAAATAAAATAAAGCGGATTTACTGAAAAGGCTGTCGAGCACGTCAGTAATGGCCAATATTTTTTTGGATCTAAATCCTCCAAGGTCACGGGGCATAAAGATCGTTCCCATGTTATTTCAGATGGGAAATTTTTGCCGATGGGACCTAGCTCGAAAATTACCATGTTTGACAATTTTTATTCGGGTCATAGTGGACCCAATAACTTTTCTTTTCTTTTTTAAATTCGTAACTAAAAAGGATTAAATATTTGTTTTGAATTTAGCTGGTGACCCTTTAAGAAGTATTCATTTGCCCTGCCTGAAACTGTATAAAACAGTTCTAAACGCACCGGAAACGTGTCAACGTACAGGAAGCTGGGAATGTAGAACTGAACATGTGTTCTCACCTTCAGAGATGAACGTCAATCCTCAAAATGGTCGGGTCGAGATGTCACTTATTTAAGTTTAAAACTATGTTTAGCATAAAAAACGATATTTGCTTACAATTTATTGCTAGAGATGTGCAAAAATGGTGAGAACGAAATTCGCGTTTTTTTCTTAAGTTGCAATAATCCCTTCAAATTCAGTTTGCACATGATACCTGAATTGTGATTAATGATATCAATTTCCAATTCGCGAATTTTCGCGATATTTTAGTTGATACCGCGAACTAGTGGCGAAATTAGTAATTATGTCTTTAAACGCGAATTAGGTCACGAAATTTCAAACAATGTTTTTTCAAAGTTTTGGTGGAGGTGCCGGGTAGGTAGTCGAAATTAAATTATTCCTGGCTGGTACATATGGTGGAGGTGCCGGGTCATAAAGCGCGATTGTGAGATCGTAATAATTGTTTGTACGTGAGTAAGCTCAAAATACTTCATATCAAAATATTTAAATTACACAAAAAATGCATAATTTCGTAATTTTGGTGGAGGTGCCGGGTAGTCGAAATTATTCAGGTTGTGAAACTGTAAGAAACTTTGAAAACTGAAGGCTGAAATTGAGATTAAAATTAAAACTGATTTTCACTCTCATGTGATTGTTTTTCTTTTAAATTAATCATAGATTGTCCTGGAATTTGTGATACTGATAATTTAATACAAGGCGTTTTTTTTTGTTTTTTTAAACTTTGCATTATCAAATGTGTTTTTTTTGTAAATAACGAAAAATCTTGAATTTTTAAAGACGCGAATTTTCCAACTTAAAACAACATTTTTGCACATCTCTATTTATGGCTGACGACAGTTTACCTAACTAATATTTAAGTGAATCTTTAGTACATATTTCGACCTACAAACTTATCACATATTATTCCATGGTAATTCGAATTTCTGCCATACATTCCACTCTGTTTTATCCACTCCTCCTTTCCCGACCGATCTGTTTGAACATGTTCGTTCTGTTCTAGAACAGGTGTCTGGAGAGACATGAACACTTTGTTATTTTGACCATTTCAATGTTCAGACAGTTTCAACTTCCAAACAGTTCCGGGCGGACAAACAAACTTAACTTTGCTCCAACGTGAATTGGACATCAGAACCCTTTGGCACTATACGTACCGATTTGCCTTGCTGATTGAGCTTTCGGAGAACAAGGTTATTCTATACTAGAAATTACTTTTTTGGGTTTTAAAGATAGTAGAGTTCATTTTACAATATTTTTAACATTTTAGTAGATAAGAACTCTTTAATATAATTTCTTTTAGTTATTAATTACTTCTAAAACTTGGTTAATTCTAAATAGACTGGCCTAAGAGCCCAATCGATGAATTTTCGATTTAAAATTGAATGAAAAAAATCATCTTGAAACTTAACATCCTTATAAGAAAAATAGGATTAATACATATATTTGGTGAATCCGCCAAAATATTCACAGGGGCTATTCATAAAAGCTTAGTTGGATTAGCGAAGCTAAGACTTTAATTTCACTGACCCCCAAAAAATTAGCTTGTGTGTTTTTTTTGTCTGTTTGTTCGCTCTTTACCGGGAAAAGGCATATGCGATCTTGATGAAAATTGGAGGGGACCTTTGAAATCTCTGAACTTAGGCCCGACCTGTTTTTTGGTATAATTGAAGAAATAATTCTCATGAATATCGTACTTTTACGATTTATTTCCGTTTTGTATGCGATATTTTCGTGACATTTGGGCCGATTCTGACCAAACGGGTGGGCTACAACGTTCATATTTTACATGGACATTAAGGTTATGGTGATAGTACCTTTTGAAAGAAAAAGTTGAAAAAGTTAGCCAGAATCCATAGAAATAAAGGTTTTAATATAAGTTTTTTGAGGTATATAATAATAATTAACAAGTAACTATAGAAACTTGACAACAATCACCTACAATGCGTACAAAAAGCAAGTCTTCGGGCCTCCAGATATTTTACATTCTAATTACCATAGCAATTAGTACTACTTTATAAAAATTATCCTAATTTAAAAAAATGATTTTGCAATGGAACTTGAAGAAGTAAAGAGGTCCCACGCATACTAAAAACTTAAAAAAGCTCATCCATCAACGCGACTAAAAAAGCGTTCGCGAGGTGGTCTAGTAGGCGTAGACTCTAAACAAAGAGCACCTTAGATTGCAATGGCAATATTTGTGTCACCTCGCCTTCACATGCACACTCACTGTACTACAGCGACTGTACACCGGTAGCATACTTTCACAGGACGTAATACTGTAGTCGTATATTATGTAATCCGATATTCAAAGGTCTGTATCGAGTAGATCATGCGATTACATCGGGCTCCAAACCTTCAGATAGTGATGTGGGCTTCACATGTAACCTGACGGATACATCAAACTTTATTTGTAGGTTTTTGTGTCTAGCGTCTGGTTTATAAAACTGTTACGCTATACTCCAGACAAGTGGGTAGACAGCGATACGGTTAGAGACCTGTTGTTCGGATTTACAGCTAGACAGACGACATTTGACAAGTATTTAATAGTTTAAATGAACGTACAAGTGAGGAAAAATAAAATTTATTAGCTTTATTAATATTTTGCAAGTATATTCGCCTTTCTTCTTCTGGATGGCAATAATACAAACATGACAAAAACAAGCATAGCTGTGTGGATGAACAATTTAAAAAAACAATACAAAGGAGATTATGTAAATAATGTATACGTAAATGAACATTTAAACTGACTTTCTCCAGACAAGAATCACAAAGTGCCGCGGAATGAAACATAAACGCATGTATGGTATGGTATGGTTGAGGTTATTGTTTGAAGTTCTAGTCATGCTTTGGATGGAACGAAATCTTGTAATTTTTTTAGCTGGAAATCTGCAAGTGTGACAGCCACTATTCTTTGCGTTTTCGTTTGTGCGTCATGTTGAATAATGTTGATATTAAATATAAATATTTAATAAATATGAATATATTAGCCACCCTGATCCGGTGATGTTAAGTCCCAACTATTGTGAGATATGATGTTATTTGTCCCCTGGTCTTGACGCCTCGTATGCTAACGAATGTCCTCTGCGGGCGCCGAGACTAGGGCGTCCAGTGAGGCCGAGACAGACATGCAGAACTCACGCGCCCACAGTGATTAAAACACTGCTAGAGTGAAATCGTTTTTGTTACAGAAACTGTGACTAACTCTTTGTCTAATCAACTAACTTGGCTTTTAAATTAATTGGACTACAGACCAAAACAGTTAACTGTTTTACGTAATCACTGGGGCAAAATACGTCGAGTAAAAAACATTTTCCCTGCTCGATAGATTTATTACCGGGTTGAAACGGGAGTAGTGTGGGAGAGTAGAGGAAGCTAGCTCATCTTAACTAGAAGTATGATTAGCCACCTACACCCACTCGTTCGTAACACACAATTCCACTGAATCATACAAATAATATTAATTTCTTCGCACAGTCTTCGCTAGATGTTTAATAAGAATGTTGTAGAAATACAGTGATCCAGTGTTCGAACCCGGAACCCAGGAAAGTTGGTTTGACCGAACTAATCTTACCGGCCAGAGTTATGTCTAGTGATTTGAAACTACCGGGAATTTATAATTTGGTAAGTTACCTGGTAATTAATCGGGAAGTTTACCAATGCTCGATAATTTAAAAATATGGGCGTTAAATCAGTAGGTAGGCTAGCCTGAGGTTATTTAAGGCGATTAATTACTTAACTACTATGTGCATCTACACCTTGTGTATGGGATGCCTATTTGCTAGTGTAGTGTGTAGTGTGGTGGAAGGGTGCACATACAGGCACACAAACAAGCTGATAGTGGTAAGTGTGCCATGTGGCTTGATGAGAAGCTAACTCATTTGCAGTCAACTGATGAATTGAACCTAGGTGTAGTGCTTCCTACTATTGACCCACCCACTATTATAACTTATGTGTGTGACTGTATAGCCTAACTAATTTTTTTTGCCATAAAGTTACTTTTTTATTCTACAGTCTACATTGATTAAAAACATTGTAGCCTTGTAGGTCTATGATACTTAGCCTTGTAGGTCTATGATACTCAATATTTACTGCTGCCTTCATAACGCTAATATCGTACTTTTACGAAACTAAGAACATAACGGAGCAAACGTCCCTTGGGATTTTGAAGATCTTAAAAATTTGACATTTATAGTAAGTTACTGTAAAAACTGGTAATTTACGGTAATTTACCACGTAAATTACGAACTCACATGACAACACCTGCCACACCATGTCCTGTTTTGACTAACATTCTTGTTAGTACCTAGATATAGATACAAACAAGATACTCTTGTTCAAATGTACCTGGATCCTTTCCTTATACAAGATTATTTCTTTAATAAAGATACAAGATCCTTTAAAAAGTATCTGTCAGATACAAAGATAAAAAAATTGTGTGACTTGATGACGTATTTTGATCATTTGCTTACAAAACATATACTGATTGAGTATGAGTATTAAAAACTTAAGAATGATAAAGAAAATTACTGCAAATAAGCCTTAAAAATTACTTTTTTACAATGGTATTTAGGAAAAATGTATTTGCAGGCCGATCTGAAAATCGTAGATATTTCAAAGTAAAATATCTAGACACACGTACATGAATTTACTCTAAAACATCTAGGTAAAGGTAAAGATAGATATAAATATATAGAGATAGATAGAACACACTATCTTGAATAGATACAATACAAGTATGGTCATGATGACAGCAAGTGCGAAGCTTTCAACTGTTATTACTTAAAGCGGTATTCAACCGCTAAACTCAACAAATATATTTCATTCAGGCTAATGGTTATTAATTTAGAAATTAACAGAAAAATTATTGGGGCCACCATGACCGGGAAAAAGGTCAAACTTTCTATTTTTCGAGCTAGGTCCCATCGGCAAAAATCTTTTATAAGAAATAACATGGGGACGATCGTTATGCCCCTTGATCTTGGGAGGATTTTGATTTAATTTTTTTTTTGCCATTATTGACGTATACTCGGCAGTCTTTTCTGTAAATCCTCTATATTTTGTTTTTTCATTTGGGGAAGTGGTTCGGTCAAAATATGCTGATTACCATGAAGGGGTGGGATTTTGGAATGCACATTTTTTATGTTTGAGAGTATATTTGAGCACAGTTTCAAGGCACGATATCATAAAGGGCCATTTTAGATTGATATGATGCTCTAGTGTATATATGTATGTGAAACAAAAAAGAAGCAGGTTTACGTTTAAGCCGATTGAAGAATTTCCCAAAAAGCAAATTTTCTCAAATATCTGGATCCAAAAAAATTGAAATCCGTATTAAGTCGCAGTTACAAGATATCTTTTTTTAAACGGACATTTAAAGTATTACGCTAAAGATTATGTGGTAAAAAATATTTTTTTGGGGTAATAGCTAAGAATCTTACTCCTTGTTGTGATGGTGACTAGGGTGAGAGGGGAGAGGGGGGTAGGGTCAACGTCTAGGGGAGGGGTAAGTCCATGGTTGAACCACGTGTGAAGTCCAACTAAGGTCCTCTTACTTCAACCTGACGGTTTGCTCAGTAGGCTGGGGCTACACAGCGTACAGCCGTTCCTAAACGATTAGGCTGCAGCCAATGTTCTATTAACTTAATAACAGACTGCTCTACAATCTCAGGCTACGTGAATGTTTCAGGCCCGACGTAGATCATGCACACTCGGAGGTCAGTTAATTAGGAATTGCGCAACCTTCTTCCCTAACAACTGTTGTGAGCATATCCTGATATTCGATGTGGATGCTGATTAGTTTTGTTCATCTGCGAATGTGACATATTGATTCCTAGATTGGATGGACACTAGTTTAGCATGAAAGTACACACAAGAGTCGTTAGGGTAAATATGTTTTCTGTCGGTCGCTTGATTACTCAGTCTGCCTGGTTGTACGTACTATGTCGTACTGGTTGAGTAAGTAGTATGAAATATGTAACCTGAATTGATTCAAAGATAGGATTGGGCCCTGTTGAGTCATGTCCATGCAGTAGTACGGAGGATAGTGGCAAGTTATCTGTGTGGGTGCGGTCTTTCCCCATGCACATGCATCAAGCCCTTGGTCTCAAACTTGGACATCTCCAGCTAGGTCCCAGAAATAACAATATCTTTACGCCCCGTGACCTTGGACAAATATTGGTCGCTATTACCAAGAAGAGGCGTAATTTCGGGGTGCATATTTTTGCGTGTTTTGTGTTTACTTGTAGCCTCTACTGTAAGTAGATCCGCACACTGCGGAGTTCTTAGCTATAGTATAACAAATAGTAAATAGTTTCCCCTATTAGGCTAATTGAGTCTAGCCACCCACCGATCTTTAGGGCTCAATAAAACTAGAAATTGATTCATCAGGACTTGGATAGTGTGGAAAAGGTATAAACTGGTAAGAATTTATAGAAAAGCCAATCGGTAAGATGGCCTGAACGAGCTGCTCGGCTGAAGATAAAACTGTCCTCAACGCTGTGCGATGATTGGCAACGCTGGGGCGTCTGGGAGGCGCCTCGATGTGCAAGACGCATCTCCCAAACCAACACACTGCAAACATTATATGTTGCAATCTCAGTTCAAGCACCCTACATTTCATTTATTTTAATTATATCATTTTATGTTGTATTTTATTAAGAACAATACTTTCTTTATCTATCTTGTGTATATGATATGAAGTAGGATAAGCTAGTAATATGTGTGGAGTATGATTATTATTATGATTAGACCGAATTAAAATAAAATGCGTTGAAAATGAATTCCATACTGTTGCAGACGCTGGCGAAGTAATGGCTATGGTCGGCAAGACACTATATTATTGCTTTTGGTAAATTTGATAACGATATTAGCAACCATTTTCCTGCAATTGTCTGGACACAAACAATTGATTTGAATACGGGAATGTTATTAAATGTCTTCTGCATTAAGTGTACATAAACAAATGCCATCCGCGTGGCTCATACGATTGAATCAGGGCGTAAGACACCAAGGTGGACATGGGTTCGAGTCCCGTATACTGTGTGGAGTTTGTTGTCCTACACAATCCAAAAATACAAATGAAATATCAAGAAATCAAACCAGTGGAAGAGTTTAATACCACCGCTATACTGCCCTTCTAAAAAACAAGAAGGCTTTAACTATACATTTTATTTAAGTTAGCTCTGTTATTCTTATTGTTGGGGTCATATCTACGTCTGTAGGAAGTAAGAAGATCGTATCTGCATGCAAAAAGGGTCAAATCGACTATAAAATATACCTTAAGCCTATCTACAACTTTTGAGGCTGTGTAAATCACGTTTTCATGACTAACTCGAAATTTGCTTGGGCGTAAAGACCCTGTTGTTTAGTAGGGCAAACACAGAGAATGAAGTGTACTCACCATGCTTGTTCCTGCCACGTGGAGGTGATGGCTGTGACCTGGTCCCTCGTAGCGCGTCTGCATGAGGTGAGTCAATGTCCGCACACGATACACGCACTTTCTTTAGTTTACAACTCTGCACTGATTCTAACACTGATCATACCTTACACATCACATTTCAATAAGTTGAACTGACACTGTTATATACTTGAAACACTGTTCCCTGAAAGTTTCTGTGAGTTAATATCGCGGCTAATGCTTTCATGCACCGGGTGGACCACTGCTCGTCCAGTCCCGTCACAACACTCGTATCTCTAGTCCCACATGCACCGCCTTCCTTATCAGCTGCAGGGAGGCTAGCTAGGAGGTACCGTGAATAACATCAGGTGCAAGCATAGCTATACACCTATAGTAGGCCAACTATTGGTGTTCAATATCTATGGGTGCAAGGGTGAACTGTTACATGCGCTCAGCCAGCAACGTGGCAGTAAAACGCGTTCGTAAAGCGGGCTATTAAATGCCCCCCCCCCCCCACATTGTATTGTTATGAAGGTGTCACGCCCTATGCAATGCATGGAACCAACATCTAATATTAGTGACCTAGTTACGTCAATTTTGTGAAAATCATTCGACCCCTCCGGGGTTGGAGAAAAAAATAACGATTTAGAAGAATGGTCAAACCGCTGTGAATGATTAAAAGTAGAGAAACTTCCATTAGTCAAATCGCATTTCATGATTGTGATCACATTTTGCAGGACTCTAACGAAACCTTTCTATTGATATCCACAGTCGGTTGCAATGAATTAGGATTAAATTTGCGACACACAAAACCCAGAAAGACGAAAAGTAAAAAATACAAAAGAAGACTTACAATTCATGAAATTCACGTTTTCCAGACGATAACTAAAATAACCTGCGCGCACAAGTGGATTTCAATTTGGGATCCAGTACAAAAATTTACGTCGAGACAATTTTGAAGAATGAATAAATTCTCGAATTTCAGACTAACCTAGAATATTACGGAGAATTTCACGTTTTCTGTTGGCAATCGATGAATCAATAGAATTTATCAACTGAATCTCATAATTTGATTATTTATTAGTATACCATTCACTTGAAATAAGATAAAAGATTAGCCCTATGTTCTTAATCTTTTACCCGGAAAACCAGAACGCTGACTGGCCTCGTGCAGGCCTCAGCGACTTCCCAGTATATGGGTTAACACCAAGCTGTTCAGATCGGTTAGGGTGTAGGCTTAGGCAGTGGCGTAGCGCAAAGTCCCAGCCCCCCCTTAAATTAATGTGTGGGCCCCCTCCCAAAAAATACCTCGTGACAAATTGCAAGAAGAAAAAAAAAATGGCACAGCTTTTTAAGATGCCTTTTTTCTTTATGTATTTATACTTTCATTATAAGAAGCGATTATTTCTCCTGGTGTTTTTCCTGACGAATTCATCGATTATTGCATCAGTTGCGAGTTTTCGAGCTTGATCGCATTCAATGCTTAAAATGGATAGTCCCTTCGAACGTTCTTGTGACATGCTGCTCCTTAAATAATTATTTTTTATTTTTATCTTGGAAATGAACGTTCAGCTGTTGCTATAGTGACCGGAATCGTTAAAAATAGTAGCATGGGCGCCGGTAGGATTTTCTCTAGGGGGGGGGGGGCAACCGGCAAGATTGGGTACCTTTGTTTGAAGCCAAACCGGACCGAAAATTTTATAAAGCAAGGGGCATTTGCTACGAGGTGGTGCGGAACAGATGGGGGTCTGGGTCAATACCCCAGCCGCCGGAGACTCGAATTTTTTGAGACTGCTTAAAGTTTGGTAGCCTTAAACGCGTTTTAAGTTAGATTAGAATCCTACATAGCATCGAAATTTTGAAACCAAACATTGCAATTTGCCCTTACAAAGGTCCTATGCCGAGGTTGTGTCGCCGGGATAAGGCATTAAAATTCCAACCAGTCAAACAAAATTTTACAATTTAAAAATAAAATTTCGGGTTCGTAAAACAATTTTTTTGGAAATACCGCGTATTACCAGTAAAAATGTAATTTTTCCTGAAATCCAGGGGTGGTTAGGGAAAGCGCCCCTCTTTGCCCCCCCCCAGGAACGAAGTTTGGGATTTTATGGTATTGTTCTTAACTTTCAAAAGTCCCGATGATTCTATAATCGAATTTAAGTATCATTTATACGATTGTTCGTCATCAGTAGCACTCGTCAACTCTTACATCGTTACGAAATGAAACCTCTGAGCAACACTGTACGTTCTTTGACAGCGGTTTTTCAGTTGGCTCGTGATCACATCGATGTTTGTGTAAAAGACCGAAACCTCGAAGTTCCTATCAAGATCTGACAATCGTTTCTTCTAAGAGCTCGTCAGAACGATTCCTCGTTTGAACTTCGGATTAATGGCCCAAGTTGGTGCAAATGCACAAATCTCTACTCTACCCATTTTCAACAAAATTTTAATTCCGCGAAAAATTACGGATGAATTACATTGGAGCTTTTGCGTTACAAACCATCCGCTTCCCCTTTATCCTAATGAGACTTAAGAAACCCAAAATGTCAGTCGTAAAAGGCTTTTTTAAAATAATTTTTAGTATGATTATTTCTTTTCTTTACACGGGTATCAATAAACGCATATTTTGGCTCATGAACTCAGCTTGACCAGTGGGTCGATTCGGCTTGGGTTACCGCTACGCCACTGGGCTAAGGCGCATTTCTGTTTTTGATACTCAGAGTTAGTCAACCAATGTTTTGTACAATGTTAAATGCCCATTTAAGTTTCGTTTCCCCGCCAAATCCAGCGAATTTAAATACATTCTGAAATACTTGTGTTTACTCTTTTTCACCAAAACAATTCGAAACTTATTGGTTTAGCTCTAGCTCGCACCGTTATACGAGAAAAATACTATAAACAAAACTATCAAAGACAGGGTTGTAGAGTTTTGACCACCCCCCGGTTTAAACCGGTTTAAACCTGGTTAAACCTGGTCAAAATACAATTTTGACCAGTGGTTTTTTTAAGTGCATACTCAGATGAAAGGTCTTTTTTGCTTCAACTCAAATATAACTTCATAGTTGAATATTAAACAGAATTGAAATCACAAGTATGGTACGAGAGATTGTGCAGAAAACAATATATCTAGAGCACTGTAACACTAGTGTCTTATTCTATAAGAGTGGCAGAGAGTACAACAACTTACCGTTAAATATAAAGGAAACAGAAAATGGTAAAAGTTTTAAGAAAAAGTTTTTGTAGGTTGTTCATCAATATTTTACAATCAATCGCATTTCAATTAAAATATTTCTTGGCTAATAAAAACTAGAAAGCCCAAGCCAAGTTATTGTTGAAACTTTTGTCCTGGTAGTTTCATTTAACAAAATGTAAAGACATGTAAAGTGCACTAGCAAAATAATAAATATATTGATTATTGAAGGACTAGGTGGTTAGGTTGTATTGAAAATAGGAGTAGGAAAAAATACAGATGTTAAAATTTTTATTATATTATTTAATACATGGATGGATGGATACATAGGCCTATCTCATTAGGCCTACAGTTACTGTACTGAGTTATACATCATTACAATTTATAAGGGTTTGACTTTTTATAGTCAAACACAAATAGGCCTACTGTATTATAACTAGAAGACCAGAATATGCCAGATATTCAGGTCAATTCAACCATTGTTCAGATGTAAAGGTAGTTTAAAATAGGAACCATTAATTTGGAATTCAATCACACTCACAAGAGGCTAGCTTAGAGGCTAGGCTTGCATCATAATATGCCAATTATAACTAGAAGACCAGATATTCAGGTCAATTCAACCATTGTTCAGATGTAATGGCAGTTTAAAATAGGAATTATATTATAATTTGGAATTCAATCAATGTTGTTCAATGGAATGTTGTTCTACCAACCTAACAACTATAGGCTCTAACAATGATATTTTTTGTCGTTTATGCCTACTTTTCGATGGCAACTTTCGATTAATAATGCCTAATAAATGTAATGAAAGCAATATGAATGGCCTGTATATATTTGCAGTCTTATTTTTAGATATAAAACACTTATTCTTAATTTTAGCCACTTTTGACCGGTTTAAACCACTTTTGACCAGTGTCCCGGTCAAAATTAAAAAAGTGGCTTTTTTAACAACCCTGATCAAAGGAGGCTACAATGTACTGTGATTGTAAGGTTTGTGTGTGTAAGTTTTTGGTTGTTTTGAATATCTCTATGAGTCAATATTTCAACATTTCAAATTATTGAAGCAAGGGCCGGAAGAAGGTTGGACAAACATTTTTTTCAACCTGATGATGGGTGAGGAAGTTTCACCCGAAAATTCGCTTTTGAGTAAGTAGTGGCCTCGGTCATAAGTTTTTAATTTACGTTTTAACATTTTTTTAAAGTTAAACATTAGCGATTTGACAATATTGGCGATTCAACCAACGTTGTTCAGCAATAAAATATCGCGTGACAGGCGAGGTATAGATTGTATGGCTCTTTAAATGTTTGGTGGTCCATTAGCAAGAGTATTGATGTGAAATTGTATATTCAACGTATATACATATGGGTTAAAAGAGATGGTTTGTATTTCTCCAGTTAATTTCGTATGTAGTCTAAAAGGCAGTCTTATCTGCCCTACACACGTTATTAACAATGTATAAACAGACCAAGATTTGTATAGAATTAAATTGGTGGCTGCATAGCTCAGTTGGTAAGAGCATAGCTTGGACAGCTAAGGTCCCGGGTTAGATCCCCGGTGTAGTCACTTTTTTATTTCTGTCTTAAGTACTTCAATTATTCGTAACACGTATTTGAAAGGTGGAAATGGACATACTAGTCAATAGTTTTGTGTAAATGCAGCAATGTCCGTTAAATAATTAGTCAACAGTCAACGGTTACTTGTCTAAAAGTAACTTAATGTACAAACGGCATAAGATGAGTGTTTAATTCATCTAGGGCTATTTAGTAGTTCATCTAAATAAATTCAGATTGAGTTTATTATATTTAATTCATAAGAGAATATATTCTATTATACATAAATGAAAGTTGACAGTTTCATCAATATTCTTAAAACATATATATGTTTTTTGTTTTTTTTATTAATTAAAACAGCAGATAATTTACTAGTTTCCAGATGCTCAACAATAACGGGAAAAGGTAATAGAAAAATCTAAATATTCTTAATTTCATAATATTAGCTCAATTATATATACTCTTATGAAAATTATTATCAAGTTTATATAATCAATTTTTGTCAGATTCACCCCTTTCTAATTTGAATTTTCCTTGTACTGTTCATCAATTATTGTTGCACGTAACAATGCAATTTAATTATTCTTAGTTATAAAATCGTCTATGTTCAACATATATAGTTGATAGATAATGCACACATTTGGACCCTTTACCTCATATAACGAGAGTATTGATTCGTGAAGTATGTTCGCCATAATATCGAACATAGCTTTATGTTCTTTGATCAAAGAAATCGGATATGAAGTTATATCGAGTTCAAGCAACGCAGTGTTGAGAAACACAATCTGACAACGTAAGCCTACTCGTGACTCAACATATGTATATGAGTGCAGATCTATCATGTGAGATCTGCTTTAGACATGTATGAAACTGACAAATTAACAGTCACTCATAGCCATACTTTAGCTCTAAAAATATCGTTAGAAGATATCACATCACGAATTGTCTTACACGATGGAATAAGCTAGTTTTTTTTAGTTGATTTACTTTTTTAATAGAAGGTTTATTAACATTAACAGCAATCGCATCTTACATTCACTTGCTGACTTTCTATAAATATATTTGTACAATTTTATTGTCAGACTTATTTAAATCCTTGTTGAGCACGATTTTGTTGAAGATTCGTATGACTCTCCTTAGCATGGGAGGTCGAGGTCAACATTGATGTCAGTCAACTAGTTGTTGCTAAGAGCAACACCACCATAGTCTGTCTTGTTATTTGCAGTCTGATTTGACACATCAGTAGACTGGTAGTCTCCGTAAGAATTTGTCTCTGTTAAACAATAGGGTTTGTCAGGTGAAGTTACTCTTTGACCTTGGCCTTACGTAACTCGCCATTTAAGTCTCCAGGACATCATCATTCATTCGCTTACTTTATATTTAAAAGAAATCGTCGAGAATTCGTGAAAACTCCTCACTGGAAAGGTTAAAATCTTGCAACCACTTGTTGCCAAGAAGATGATCGGAATCCGCTAGCTCACTGCTTGAAGACTCAACGACTGTCGCCTCTTCGACGCTAGGTTCCGCACTGCCATACAAGGTCAGTGACGTGCTATTCTGCTCTTCACTGACGCTAGGCATGACCATGGGAACCGAGCTACTCGCTGGCTCAATCGGAGGCATATCCAAGATGTCACTAATAACATCACCATGGGAAGCAAGTAGGTCGTGTTCTAACATTTCGCACATTAATAAATTAAGCTGTTGACTCTCGGACATTGTATTGTCAGGCATGGCATACCCATTGTTTGGTAAAGCTTCGTTCAGTTGGTTGAATCCATTAACAATTAACGATAAATCTTGCTCACTTAAATCGCAGTTAATCAACGGTGATAAATATGAATGTCCCGTGTTGATAGTTGCGTTGCTGGAGTTTGGTGCTCTAGCCGGATCTGAACTGGCAGCCACAGCGTGGGAATTGAACCACACTTCTGCTCTCTGCTGCAACATAGCTCGTCTTCGCTCAGCTTCACTCATGCTATTCCTCATCATCCGCACCAGCAAGGCAGCCCGCCGCTCGGGAGCAGCCATCCGGTTTAACAGAGTAGTAGGGTAAGAACGATTCTTACGAAACCGTTTCCCAATCGGATTGAGCTGTAGTCTCCTCCTTGACAATTTCCACGGTGATATAACCAAATGGTCAAACTCTTTGATTGTCTTCAGGCACTGGGCCAAATCATCCTTCTTACACATCTGCGGGTCAATGCATACGAGAGCATTTAACTTCGATTCGCAGTCATCTCGCATGTTTTGTATAGGCGCGCAACTCGCAATCTCATCCAGCTTCAACCTGGTTTCATTCGACTCGCAAGGTGTAACAACCACTTCGTCACAGTCGTTCGAGCCCATCGTGTTTGTTATCGAGTGCTTCGTTTTTCTTGCATCTTCGTTCGAATGACTGGTTATTTTCTTATAGCGTACAACTCTGTTGTTGATTTGCAATCCACTTGACTCTGAGAAAGTTACGTCGGGCACAACAGCACAGGATATCCTGGCATGGTACATGAACTTCTGGTTGAGTCCTGGTGTCTTGTGTCGGGGAGACATCATCTGTACTTGGACCCAGGTTGCCGACCAAGTCGTTGTCGTTTGGAAGACATCCAAATTCTCGTGATTGTAGACCACAACCTAAAAGTATACAGTGATCTTAAAGTAGCACACACTTTTTGTATTATTTTATTATGATGATAGGCCAAGCAACGAAGGACCATTACGATTTAGAACAAAAATTCCGGGAATGCTGAATTTTTGCACAGACCTTCCAGAAAGCGACATTAACCAAAGGTTACCAAAGGTAACCTCCAAAATTCGGGCTGGGGCGTTTGCCGCCATCTTGGAAAATGTCTGCACAAAAGTGGATGTTTTTGTATGTCTTCAAAATGGCGGAAGGTAGACGAAAGTTTCAACGACAGAAATATTCCTCACATAATTTCCTACGAAAATTGTATGTCTTATATTTCCGATAGAGACTAGATTACGTCACAAAATCCTGGTTTATATGTTGCTCATTGGAGTACCTGCTGATTTCCTAATTTTCGCACCCAGTATCAAACAATGTCCGATAAATCCGCGAGAAATCGATTTAAACACAAATTAACTTTTGTACGGTGTTCATGAAAGCTTCCATAAAAAAATCAGGTCTGCAAATTCGAATTTTGCATTCAACCGGCATTTTTATTTTTGCATTGTTGGTAACTCCTCAATGACTGTGCAACATAAAGCACTAAACTGTATTTCAGGAAAAAATTATTTCTACGCACTTAAAAAATGACTTAAATAACGATCCAGTAGAACCAAAGTTTTAATCCATTATGGCTGCTACTTCCTAATATCCACAATGTAACAAAAAGAGTGTAAAACAGCACGAAAACAGTATTCATATTATTGTGAATATTAGGAAAAAGCAGCCATATTGGATTAAAACTTTGGATGTAATCGAATTTTTCGTCATTTCGAAGTGAGTATACAGAATCTTTCCTCAGATGCAATTTAGTGCTTAAATGGAAAAATCCAAATTCCGGGTAAATGCAAAATTGTTTTCGCAGATCTGATAAAAAAAAAAAATACTAATGGAAGCAATCATGAACACCGTTCAAAAGCCCTTTTGTGTTAAAATCGATTTCTCATGGATTTATCGGGCATTGTTTGATACTGGACGCGAGAACGATGTCGAAATCATCAGGTACTCCAATAAGCCACATAAACCATGATTTTGTGATGTAACCGTTGTCTCTACCGAAAATATATGGTACGTACCATTTTCGTAGCGAATAATGTGAGGAATATTTCTGCCCTGAAACTTTTCGTCTATCTTCCGCCATTTTAAAGATATACAAAACCAACCACTTTTGTGCAGACATTTTCCAAGATGGCGGCCAACGCTCCAGTCAGATTTTTTGTAAATGTTATCTCTTGGTTAAGGACGCTTTCTGGAAGGTATGTGCAAAACTTCAGCTTGCCCGGAATTTTTGCAGAAAAAAACTTCGTTGCTTGACCTATGATGCCGGGAGAAAAGTGGATGGACTACCGCCAATATTAGAAAAATGCGAAATTACATGATTTTAGTAACATGTCACAAAAGTGTACTCAAAATCAAAAAAGTGGCGTGTATGAAAAAAGGGAAGATGACAGTGTGACAGGTGACAGGGTGACAGGGTGACAGGGTGACGGGTGACGGTGACAGGGTGACAGGGTGACAGGGTGAGCGTTACACGGTGACAGTGTGACAGGATGACAGGGTGACGGGGTGACAGGATGACAGGGTGACAGGGTGACGGGGTGACAGAGGACAGGTGACAGGGTGACAGGGTGACGGGGTGACAAGGTGTCAGCGTGACAGTGACTATGAGACAGTTTCTTGTTTTAAACTCTCTTCGTTGTCATTCTAATCCTCGTAAGTAGACCACCAGTTGGACTGTAGCATACACTTTTCGTTGACACTGCGTGGCGCTCCGGGATTAAGACGGGCTAGTGGGGGGGGGGGGGGGGGGGTGAACTAACACAACTGATCAAAATGGAGTGGTGTAATTACCGAAGGTACACACAATCATAGCCAGACTTCCCGCAACACAAATAAACACGCCCGTTTTATTACTGATGAAACCGAACGGTTTGGCCAAGAAGGGCATAAGGGACGAGGGATCAATCTATCTTGTCCATGAAGTGAGTCGTCATCACCAAACTTACAGGGAACTATCTTTCACTGACAGTGTTGGCTCGAGCGCTAAGGGCGCGACTCTGATTCGGGAGGTCTCGGGTTCGAATCCCGTCGAGACCGGCAATCCTGACTGAAGGTTTTATCCGAGTCCTCTTAAATAGCCCTCGGACATCCCTTCACAATTGTCCTATCCGCACATACCTTGTTCACCTGAAGAGGGGCAGATTGTACCCTATAACAGGTTTAATTCCCACGATAAAAGGTCAAAATTCAATTCAAAATCAGGCACGTGCTAAGCTCCTAGCTGGGTTTCTTTTAATGTATTTTTGGATGAGCGTAGCGAGCGAAGCGAAGATTCCATTCTACTACACTGGAGAAAAAAATCCGGAATGTTTTTTTTTCTTTCTTTTTTTTGTATTTTTGTCTTGTTTGTTAACACGATTCCGGTTAAACCGATAATCCAATTACGATGAAATTTTCTGGAGACATTTGAAATCTCTGAACTTAGAACTGCCACGTGCGAAAAATCGATCGAAAAATTATTTCTCATGAAAATCGCAATTTTTTTTATTTTTTTCGATTTTCTTGTTTTTTTTCTGCTTGTATTTTTGTGTGTTTGTTAACACGATTCCAGCGAATTTGACACTCCAATTTCGATGAAATTTTCTGGAGGCCTTCAAAATCTCTGGACTTAGAACTGCCACGTATTTGAGCGCAATCGAAAAATTATTTCTCATGAAAATCACAATTTTACGATTTTTTTTCGATTAAAAAAAAAAAACTTAAAACATTTCTTCGACTTATAACATCTACATCCTTGATTCGATTGTTATTATTTTTTCCCAGAACCTTAATTTTATGAATTAATATATTCATGTGAAATTTGAGCGCAATCGAAAATTAATTTCTCATGGAAATCGCAATTTTAAGCTTGTTTTCGTTTAAAAAAAATGTCTTTGACTTATTACACCTACATGCTTTATCCGATTGGAATGATTTTTTCACAGAAGAACAGAAAATCTGCATAACACATTGCAGCTCAATGCACCAATTACGCTCATCCAACAATGCGCCTGAAAAAGCGTTTGCGAAGCTTCCTAGTACTATTTCAATGTAACTTTGCTAAATTAGGTACGATGGTGTGAGGTGATAGAAAACCCAAGGTTGTACATGCTATGTGCGTGAGCCTACATACTAGACCCATACCGCATGGGCCCCTGTGTAGATTAAAAGAGGACAACTTTAATTTCCGAGTTATGATGGGGTTTGGTAAATTCATAAGGTTCATGGGCGCGTCAACCGTTAGGTCATAATGTGCCACTCCACTATATAGATATGGGCAGGACAGACCCGTGGTGTTGACTTTTCTGTGCTGCTTCTATTATTAATTTATTTATTTATTCTAATTGCACAATTAATTTTCTAATGGAATTGTCTTTGCTTGGTTTTTTATCTTTTGTCACAATTGAGGTAAAAAGTTTGTCTAGCCTTGTACCCACAATAATTCAATGTTGTCAGCCCGTCCACAAGGATTCTGTTCCTTCCCACTTAATTTTCTTCATGTTGTTTATTTTGTTACGGTATATAAATTAAATACATTTTTGCAGGATGCCCGCTGTAGGGTATACACATCAGATGTAACCGATGCGACCCTCTTCGACTAACTAGGTATGTTGCGGATAGGACAATTGTGGAGGGATGTCCGAGGGCTATTTAAGAGGACTCAATCCCTTGCATTCGCATTAACGACTGAGGAAAACCTCGGAAAAAACCTTCAGTCAGGATTGCTGGTCTCGACGGGATTCGAACCCGGGACCTCCCGAATCAAAGTCGAGCGAAGCGCTCGAGCCAACACTGTCGGTTTACGGTATATACTTTGTGTGTAGACATACTAGGAAAACGCTTAAGTCCCGCCGCGTTGTTGGATGAGCGTAATTGGTGCATTGAGCTGCCATGTGTTACGCGGATTTTCTGTTGTTCTGTAAAAAAAACATTACTTAGTCGAAGATTTTTTTAATTAAATTAAATTAAATAAGAAAATAACTTAATTTTTTTAATTAATCGTAATTTTTAACAAAGAAAAAAATCGTAAAATTGCAATTTTCATAATAAATAAATATTCGATTGCGCTCAAATTTAACACGAATATATTAATTCATGAAATTAAGGTTCTGTGAAAAAATAATTACAATAGGATAAAGCATGTAGGTGTAATAAGTCAAAGAATTGTTTTAAAAAAGAAAAAACCCGTAAAATTTCGATTTTCATGAGAAATAATTTTTCGATTACGCTCAAATTTCGCACGAATATCTTAATTCATAAAATTAAGGTTCTGTGAAAAAATCATTACAATCGGTTAAAGCATGTAGGTGTTATAAGTCGAAGAAAGTTTTTAAAAATCGAAAAAAATCGTAAAATTGCGTTTTTTATGAGAAAAAATTTCCCGATTGCGCTCAAAAACGTGGCAGTTCTAAGTTCAGAGATTTCGAAGGCCTCCATGAAATTTCATCGCAATCGGAGTATCCGTTTTAGCCGGAATCGTGCTAGACAAACAGACAAAAATACAGAAGGAAAGAAAAAAAAACATTCCGGATTTTTTTCTCCAGTGTAGTGAAATGGAATCTTCGCTTCGCTCGCTACGCTCGCTACGCTCATCCAATTATTTGATTGTGTTTGTAAATGAATTAGTGGGAATCAAATGAATTGAAATGGTTCAGGTTCAGCAATTTGTAATCTATGTATGCAGATTACAATTCGTAGAGGTGACTTTGGTTGTGGTCGAAATTGATTAACCTACATTAACAAGTATTTATACTAGAATTATGTGCATTACATACAATAACAGTTAAATAACGAGGAAATTGAACACCTTCAGGAGAATAACACCTAACATAAAAGTGATTCGTTTATTGTTACACTCCATGCAATTTGAAACGTGTTGTAAAGTCAGCGATGTGAACAGAACGCAACAATAAAGCAATGTTTATTTATTACTCCAAGTGAGTTTCTTATTACGATAGAGGTATGCACTGCTCTACATAGCTCGGCGTCAAATCGATAAAATATTTCAACCGGAATATGCAGTGCTACTTGCAAAGACATTCTTACAAGATGACTACGGGCTTCATTGTAGTTTCATTAGACATAAAAGGTTTTTATTATTTTCAGAAGATTTAATAACCCAAAAAAGTTGCATTTCTCATTGAGTGTGCAGCGAGTCAAAAATTCCGTAACCATCTTTGTTTTCGTTAATTTATTCACTCATGATTTAAGTGTAATAATAAAATAACATGATTTCAATGAAAAATTCCCTCAATTATTTTATTAATTAAATATAAAAATCAGCAATTAAGAAGTTATCGCAATCGTGAACTTTTAAAATAGTGCTATGTATGTAGATGTAGGGATATTGAAGAAGATAATGAAGTAGATACTGAAGAATAAATTCCATAAGAGATCATATGAAAACAATCCTTTCATTGCCGGGAGTAATTAAACATTAGAAATAAGCACATATAGTTTTAATGTAAACATCTACTAGAAACAAACTTCATCTTTCATAATACAACATACATTACAACATAAAAATGCAGTTGGTGAAATTTGATTAAAAAATATCATGAGGGAGATATAATTTCAGTTTGTTGATAAACGTATAGCATACTTTAACGCGGATGATGTTTAATTGCATTAGAAATAAATTAGTTAAGAAAAAATAAAATTGGTTTACACGTTATAAAAGGGTAAATTATTTGGATTGATTGCTAGCGTCCTAAATGCTTGAAGTTCATGTGTTTGCCACCAGGTAGCAGAAGTGGATGGCTCCAAAACGTCGATTATACCGGCAGAAACTTCAGCTGCTTTATCGGCCCCAGCCCCCCTCATTACAACACACGTGCTGTTGCCATATTATTTTCTGTGGTACAGTGCTACAACTAAAACTACTACTACAACTACAACTGAAAACTCCAAATACAACTTAACCTACCCTTCCACCACAACGAATAATACAACTGTTGTGTGTTACTTAGTTAACCCTTTATAGGGCTAAAGACTGGGACCCAAAATTTTGCTTTCTACCTTATCAGTGTGAAACTCATGATTTTTTAAGGAATTTTAGATTTAAAAAAAAAATCCTTGATCTTTTAGGAATAAAATGCTGATTTTGGATTCCAAATTGACATCAAAGTTGAAAAAAAATCCAAAATTTGATTTTATTAAGCGTGAACGTAACATGAAGCATTCTGAATTCTATATTGATTATCGTTCTACAATAACGGCAAGCTTTGCTCCCATTATGAGTACTTTATGATTGTAGTACAATATGATAGTATTACTAAGCCGCTAACCAACGCTTCTTATAGTTGCGTTGATGGATGAGGAATCATAATAGTGACGTTTTCATTTGTAAAAACTAATAGTAGTAATAGTAGTTTAATTCATATCACATCTTAAGTTTTAAGGGTTCGAAAAGTAACACAATTCAATTGACAGTAAATATGTTAAGTATGGTAGTTACATCTTACATCAACTAATATTAAACCAATAACCCTTGACAAAATGTATCAGCTGTTATTACGATGTACAAGACGCAATTTGCGTGCGTTGCTTTCGTGCCTGACATTCCTCTCGTATCTTACTGAGTATGACTGTGTGGGTCTTGTACTAGGAACTCGCGCGCGCTCGTGTAACAAACAAGTGAATGCACATAACCTCTTCCGAGTTTCTGCTCTCCTGGTGCCGAGTTCACAGCTAGACATTGATCGCTCTCAAATATATAGGTGGTTTAGTTATATATAATTCTTCTTTCGTGTTTTCCCAGTGCACATAACCTCTTACGAGATTCTATTTCCCTGATACTATAGTAGGCATTATGTTCAACATATTCAACTTTCCTTGAGTGAATACGGATTTGATGGAAGCACTGCGTTTCAGCCCATATTTTACTCTACCCTCTCACAGTGTAGGATCCGCGGGGGGGAGGGGAGTAACGACGATCCCCCCTTGATTATTAAAGGGTTGCAGTTGATAGTTGGATGAGCGAAGCGAAGACTTCAATTTCACTGACCCCCAAAAAAATTTAGCTCGGGTGTTTTTTTTTTTTTTTTTTTCTGTCTGTTTGTTCGCTCTCTACCGGGCAAACGGCATATGCGATCATGATGAAAATTGGAGGGGACCTTCGAAATCTCTGAACTTAGACTTGCTACGTTTTTGGGTACAACCGAAGAAATATTTCTCATGAATATCGTACTTTTACGATTTTTTCGATTTTTAGTACGATATTTTCGTGTCATTTGGGCCGATTCTGACCAAACGGGTGGGGCTACAACGTTCATATTTCACTAGGGACATTAAGGTTATGGTGATGTACTACCATTTGAAAGAAAAAGTTGGAAAAATTAGCCAGAATCCATCGAAATAAAACTTTTAATATAAGTTTTTTACGGTTTAGTGCGATATTTTCGTGCCATTTGGGCCGATTATGACCAAACGGGTGGGGCTACAACGTTCATATTATACATGGACATTAAGGTTATGTGATGTAGTACCTTTTGAAAGAAAAAGTTGAAAAGTTAGCCAGAATCCATAGAAATAAAGCTTTTAATATAAGTTTTTATGGTAAATAATACCAATTGACAGGAAACAATAGAAACTTGACAACAATCACCTACAATGCGTAGTCAGCAAAACAGAGCACTTGCAAAAGTAAAGATATCCCACGTAAACTAAAAACTTTAAAAAGCTCATCCATCAACGCGGATAACATACCCCTTTCACTAGTTATGCTGACCATTGATCTTTGGAGGATACAACAATGTTCGGCTAGTTACGGCAATGCATATTATGATATACTGACAGTGTTGGCTCGAGCGCTGGACTGATTCGGGAGGTCTCAGGTTCTGAATCCGGTCGCAACCGGCAATCCTGACTGAATTCTTAGGTTTGTGTACTCCTCTAAAACAGCCCTCGGACATCCCTTCATGTGAAGGGATAAAGGCAATTATACTGATTATTATTGTATTTTATAGAAATCAATCCAGAAATTAAAAAAACCATCCCAGGAAAAAAAAGGATTATTATTGTAGTATCGAGTGCTTGCTTTTTTGTTCCATAATTCTTTTCTTACATAATATATATTATTATGATACAGTCGTCAGTCTTCAATTAAGATAAAATAATAAAATCTCAAACAGCGAACGTAGACCAGTTATTACAAATTGCTATAAAAACAAACGTAAACAATTAGTCAGATTTACATAAAAATATATCAACTAAGTTAAAACATTTTTTAATTAAAAATGTCTTGATTTTCGTTTTAAAATCTACCACAAAATGTCTAATACCTTTTAGGTGTTGGGGCAAGAAATTCAAAAGTATACTGCCAGCACAGGTTGGGCTCTCTTTATAAATCGACAATAATTTATGGAGCTTGATATAAATATCTTTCTTTTGTCTCGTGTTGCAACAATGCATTTCATCTTTTATCACTGGTTTCTGTGGTTTAGAGTTTGACATCACAAACATAATAATTTTAAAAAATATAAACTTGGAAATGTAAGAATACCATTTTTTTTAAATGCTCCCTACAAGATTGCGGCTGTTCAACATTCATAATGCATTGACAGCAATAATATAAAACATGTGTCCTGACCAGGGATCGTACCCGGGTCTAGGTTATAACAGTTGAGTGGTGTATCCTGTTACCAGATTGTTCTGGACTCGAACCCAATCGCGTAAAATTTTATTGACAAAAGTTTATACGTTGGTGGTCTAGCTAGCCTATATTATTAAAAGTAATAATAACATTATACTTATTTCAAATATTGCGAAATGTTCCTTCTGTAATCTCTCATTCCACAGAATAACGATCATTGCATAAAGACGAAAACTAAATACTAATAGAATTATATTTTGTATTTCCTCTCATTATGCGTTGGGTTCGTAACATTCGAGACAAAACATTATGTGAATGTGAACACTTCTTCATACTTGACGGACGAGCTAAGTCGTTTTACGCCGGCTCGTGAATGGTGATATTTGATCTCAGTGCGACCTTGGGCGACGCTTCGGTAAACGCGTGTTGCTATGCTGGAGCGAAATAGCCTATAGGTAGAGATGTGCAAAAATGGTGAGAACTAAATTTGCGATTTTGTAAAAAGTTGCAATAGGCTAATCCCTTCAATTTCAGTTTGCACATGAATCATCTAAATTGGGATTGAATGGTACCAAATTCCAATTTGCGAATTTTCGCGATAATTTAGTTGATACCGCGAACTAGTGGAGAAATAAGCAATTATGTCTTTAAATGCGAATTAGGTCAAAAATTTCAAACATTTTATGTTTCAAATTTTTGGTGGAGGTGCCGGGTAGGTAGTCGAAATTAAAATATTCTGGCTGGTACATATGGTGGAGGTGCCGGGTCATACAACGCCATTGTGAGATCGTAATAATCGTTTGTACGCGAGTAAGCTCAAAATACTTCATATCAAAATATCGACATTACACAATTAATGCATAATTTCGTTATTTTGGTGGAGGTGCTGGGTAGTCGAAATACATTCTGGTAAAAACTGGCGGGAACTTAGAAAACTAGAGGCAAAATTTGAGCTTAAAATTAAAACTGATTCCCACCCTCATGTGCTTCTATTTCTTTTAAATTAACCAATGGTCCTGGAATTTGTGATAAAAACGACTATTTTTTTTTTTTTTGGTAAATATCGAAAAATCGAGACTTTTTATTTTTAAGGCGCGAATTTCCAAACTTTAAAAAAATCACTTTTGCCCATCTCTACCCATAGGTTGTGGGGTGGCCAGGCAATATCGATCCCGCGGCAGTAAGGTTCATGGAAAGATCTCAGATGTGGATCTATATAAGATTTTGGTCAGATGGTAATTTATAGCCTTTAGTTTTGAGACAAAATAGTTATTCTTTAATATTCTCCATTGAAATGTTAAAGTGCACATTCACACTTTTTAAGTCCCCTCTTCCCCCCTTGAATAGCACTAGAAAATAACCTCTCTAAATCCGCGCCCCCCAACCCCCACACACTGTTGTTGACTATTTGGTTGAATTAGTGTTTGTTGCTTTCTCGAGGCTGTTTTCTAAACTATGAGCGTCGCTGAAAGTGACTGATGGCGATGAATAACTAACTATTAAACACAAAACTATGCAAACAGGATTCAAAACACGCCTTTTTCTCCTGTATGTTTTGAACAGCTAGGCTCAAGATGCGAGTATAGTATTCGAGCTAGACTAACATGCGGCTACGGGTTCGAGTTCGATTCCTACAGAATCAAGCCCGATGATGTTTTATACAGTTATTGCACGTGTTATTGTCATAATTTAAATTTAAGAAAAAATATTGTCATAGGAAAGTATGTACTAGCGTTTATTTTGGAATAACCTTTTTGCAAACAATTCACTTAATTTCATTTGAATCTTGTCAAAAGATATTCACAGGGATTGGAGAGTGTTATCGGCAGAGCTTAGTATTTAAAACGTAACATTTTAGATTTGATTTGATATTGCTTAACGTCTCATATTAATGCACTTGGGCTATTCGAAACGATGAGTGGTGATAGATGAGGATGAAGTATGAACAGAAGGGAGGAGGGGAAACCCGGTATTGGCACGTAGCCTACTCCTTTCGAAAAGTACCAAGGGGACCAACGGCTTTACGTCCCATCCGAAAGGACGGTGTAACCTTGATCATATAGGTTCCTCCACTAACCCGGACTGCCGAGTAATATTATTGATTCTATATACCGACTAAAGTGATGACTACAAGTTCAAAATTTATTTCGAAATTGTGAATTTATAAATTCGATTGTGAGTTTTGATCAATAAAATGCCTGATGAACAGTTATCAGCGAGGCTCTGGTAGAATTCCTAAGAGGATAATATACGCGGTATTGTTGCAATCGCTCCTACGTTATTTACAGGTGCCCAGGGCACTCGGTAGGCCTCTACTAGCATATGGTGGCTCATTTTGTTTATGTTTAGGCATAGCTATATAGTTATCATTCTTTAATGTTATATATCATTGTTAGAGGTGCGTGTATTAGCATTTTCAAGTGTCATTTTATAGCGTTTTGTAGCATTTATTTTTTGGCTAAGTTAAAAAACCTTGTGTATGAACTTTTTTCAGTTTTTTAATTTGATATTTGGTCATCAAGGTGAATTAATATCAACTGAATAAAGATGTGTATAAACAAATTATGATACTATGGCAAATAAAATAAAATAGGACTTGGAAAACCTTAGCTTCAAGTGAAAATATAGCGCTTTGTAGCATCTATTCACAAAACGCTATTTTCACGTACCTCTAATCATTGTATATTATGTTTAATTTAATATCTTTGCGCATAGCCAATGGTCAAAGAATTTGCGATGATTGTATTGTATTGTGTCGTATTGTAATGCATGTTACAGATGCATCAGGCCTGCCTAGTGTATACAGAGTGCAAGAGAAGAGAGAGAACTCGTTTGCATCAACACGGCTGCAGAGAGTACACTTTATGATGGCTGCTTGTGTTCCCGACTATAAACTGCAGAACAGTATAGGTGTATGGTGTAAAAACGAGCCGAGTACCTATTTTCCTCCTATGTGGATTCCTTTTGTAAATACTACAAAATAGCCTTTTCGTTTATATCGCCTTATTTTTTTGTCAACTTCCGTGTATGAGAAATGTTAAATCTTATCTACCTTGGCTATTGTATTTGTTTTTATACAATTTTGATAATATGATTTTTGTTTTTCTTAAAAACGTGATGACGGAAATAGTTTCCAATAATTTCCGAAACGTTGTTGTGTTGTGTGTGTAAAAAATAAAGAGTTATTTTCCAAGTGTTTTAAATATCATATCATGATCTCTTTTAACTTTAAAACTAAGAGGGTTGTTTCCAAGAAGAATGTAAAATCATAAGAGTAGGTTATCGTGTTCAAAGACATACAATGGCGTGTTAGGCGGTGGGGACTAGAATTTTAAGTCAAAAATAATTTGGGTTTTTTAAATAAATGTTGGGGTAATTGTAGTTATTGATCGAGTTATGTGCATGAAATTAAAAGATACTTGTCAGTTGTCCCTCATACATAAATGTCTACATCTCATCAGCTGTTGTACGTTTGTTATCCAAGACGATGAATCATATAAAATCATTATATTTTATCAAATGATACTTATTCTACTTATTCTTACTTTTTCTAGGTTTCGCAAGATGATGACTGGCAGATGTGGTTTCGAATCTGTCGACGAGTCTTTACAGATCCACACCCAACCACCTATACATTCATTTCAACACGCTACACGCTCGATATCCAGTATTAGATGCTCGACTCTTCGAACATCATGCTACCCTGATACTGAGCGCTGTCCTAGAGGACCGAGACCGACGCCAATGTTTGTTTATTCTAGCAAATAATTATTTTCACGACTGGTAACACTCTTCAAAGATCATGTTTCCCTGATACAAGACCTGATACTAGCTACCGTTTACCAGGCGCAAAACGCGCGGATTGATATCACTCACTCTCTCACTCCACACTTCTATTCCGTTCGCTCGCACACGTAGCAACATTTCGGAAACATTTATTTCAAAAGAATACCAAGAAATCAAATAAAAACTCGAAAATAATAATCAATAACATACTGCTGGCCCAGAATTAGAAAATGAAATCGGATAGACGCTTCTTGTGTTACGATGTCGAGAAGAGTCGCAAGAGGCAAAGGGGAGACGTTGGGGTATCCGATGAAATTGAGGGTAACACACCCTGCTGAATCCAAATCTGACAGGCATAATCTCGTTTTTTTTTGGCCCGTTGGCCCGGAATTCAAGATGGCATCTAATGAGACAAAGTAAAGGTAAGCCCATTGTTAATGGTGGATGTAACAAGGCTAGATTTACCCAAAGAAGGAAACTGTTTAACCCCTCATTCAGGGGCGGCTCGTGTATAGGTGCACAGGTGCACGCGCACCCCCAAATATCTGCGCGAACTAAATTCCAAATTTAAGGTTCGAAGCAAATCTCGTAATATTCCCAATAAATCGTTGGATTGTTTGCATGGATATTTTGGCCGGCCCAAAGCAAGGCATATTCGGCAGGAGTCATTCTTCAGTAGGTAAGTGCTGCCACCGGAGGGTGCTCTCCGAATGTGAGTTCATTTTTATTATCGTTTTCTACAGTCGGCATGGCAGAACGAGCCCCGGGCCATCTTTTGAAATCACGTCTGAAAAAGGTTGGAAGATCGCGCAAGCGACTGGGTCAAAACCAGTTATTTTTTTGCTCGCAGGCGCAGCATTCATTCACCCCCACAAATACAATCCGCTCAGTAGCTAGTGAAAGTTGTTGCGACAGGGTTGGTGAAGTGAGCAAACAGTGCTAAAATTATTATCGTGCTGTGAAGTGAAATCATAATATGACTTCGGTAATAAGCGATCTAAAAATAAACAGTTTTTTAAAACGACCATTCGACGAAAAATTAGAAATGGACTTCATTTTAAAATAAATATACGATGTGATGTTTGAGGCGCGTGTCGGAGGAGATGAAGGGACATTATTCGGGTATGTAATATTTTAATCAACCATATAATAATTAATTTTTTGGATGGTTTTCTATAAGTAACAATTACACAGGGGAGTTTTTCCCGACTAATAAATTCAAAAAAAATATACTCTGAAGTCGTTTTCCGGGTACTTCAGACCATTAGTATCTGAAAAATTTTCGCCTCTGGCGGCTGGGGCTGCGCCCCGGACCCCTTTGTTTCCCGCAGAATAAGACTTCGAAATTATGTGCACCCCCACGATGATAACTCACGAGCCGCCCCTGCCCTCATTATATATTTTATATTATACATGGAAAGTACAACACAATATTATGTAAACAGGCAACAGTAACGACAAGCTTTGCTCCCTATTACCCAAGCTTTATGCTTGTAGTACACTATTAAGTATGTGTGTATTTCTATGGGCCGCTTAGCGAATGCTTCTAGTAGACGCGTTCGTGGATGAGCATGCAGTACAACAAACTAACAAAAAAACACCTAAGCTGTTATTCTTGGATACACTAATCATTCAAATTTCAATTTCAATTTGAATTTCAATTTATTCAGGCTAGAGTACATTACAAAGATACAGTTTCCAGATTGAATGACTCAAGCAACATAATTTAAATACAGGGTACTTGTGCATGGCTTCTGTCATTCATCTTTGAGCACAAAACTAACTAATTACAAATATGAATTACAATCTTAAATTATTACTAAATCTAAAAATAAACTACTTCTACTAGTTATACTTTTTGTTATTGTATTTTCTTTCTTAATTAAGCTATGTGTATAATTTAAGCTAAGGAACCTAACAATATCATAACTTTTGACTTTGTAAGAGATAGATAAAAAATAATGAATGAACATGTTGTTTTATAAATTATAAATTAAACGAAGACAAGCAAACAAAAGAGTCTGACTCATAATTTGTATTTTTGTTTATAATTTTGATTTCTATTATGTCCTTAACAGGGGCGGCTCGTGTATAGGTGCACAGGTGCCACGCGCACCCCCAAATATCTGCGCGAACTAAATTCCAAATTTAAGGTTCGAAGCAAATCTCGTAATATTCCCAATAAATCGTTGGATTGTTTGCATGGATATTTTGGCCGGCCCAAAGCAAGGCATATTCGGCAGGAGTCATTCTTCAGTAGGTAAGTGCTGCCACCGGAGGGTGCTCTCCGAATGTGAGTTCATTTTTATTATCGTTTTCTACAGTCGGCATGGCAGAACGAGCCCCGGGCCATCTTTTGAAATCACGTCTGAAAAAGGTTGGAAGATCGCGCAAGCGACTGGGTCAAAACCAGTTATTTTTTTGCTCGCAGGCGCAGCATTCATTCACCCCCACAAATACAATCCGCTCAGTAGCTAGTGAAAGTTGTTGCGACAGGGTTGGTGAAGTGAGCAAACAGTGCTAAAATTATTATCGTGCTGTGAAGTGAAATCATAATATGACTTCGGTAATAAGCGATCTAAAAATAAACAGTTTTTTAAAACGACCATTCGACGAAAAATTAGAAATGGACTTCATTTTAAAATAAATATACGATGTGATGTTTGAGGCGCGTGTCGGAGGAGATAAAGGGACATTATTCGGGTATGTAATATTTTAATTAACCATATAATAATTAATTTTTTGGATGGTTTTCCATAAGTAACAATTACACAGGGGAGTTTTTCCCGACCAATAAATTCAAAAAAATATACTCTTAAGTCGTTTTCCGGGTACTTCAGACCATTAGTATCTGAAAAAATTTTGGCTGGGGCTGCGCCCCAGACCCCTTTGTTTCCCGCAGAGTAAGACTTCGAAATTATGTGCACCCCCACGATAAAAACTCACGAGCCGCCCCTGGTCCTCAATCATATTTTTGTATGTTTTCAGCAGCCATGTATGAAGAGCTTTTTTGAATGCGTGAATGTTAGCTTACTGTTTGATTGTTACCGGGATTGTGTTGTAGATTTTGGGACCAAAATATTATGTTATGTACTTTTGCAGTATCCGTTTTCGTACATGTGGTAGGAATACCGTTTTCTTAGTATTATTTATAGTATCGTGGCTGTGGGTTATTGAAAGGAATATCGATTTGTGCATTTTAATAAATATTGAGCCTATTTTAAAATATTATTTCCGAATTGATAATATTTGCGACTCTTGAAAAACTTTACAGGTGGAATATCGTCTTGGTTTCCTGAGCATAACTTTAAGGATGAGTTTCTGCATGATTACTTATTTTTTTAAATGTATGTAGTAGATTCCACCTCAAGCTAGGATCCCATATCATAAGATGGACTTTTTAAGGGTTTCGTTTGGTGGTTTCTTCCGCGAAAGTTTGACTACTCCCTGATTTGCTGTTCCTGATTTTTGGCAAACCTCATATTCGCTTGAGTGGGATCGTCTTATAAATCAGTTTTTCTTTTCATTTTTCTTTTTTAAATGTTTTCTTTTCTTTTCTTTTTTCTTTTTTACACCACTTTTTTGTAGTTAATTAATTATTGCATTTAATATCATTTTTTAATTTGTTATCAAAATTGTGGTGTTTTCATGCATTATTGTTGTAATATTTCTATTTCAAATATTTCCTTAACTCTAGTTCATTGTTGTGTCTGCATCTATATGCAATTAGATTTATTTAGTTGTCCTCCTTTATAAATCAGTTTTTTTACAGAGTACGATAGACGTTAAATAAATAAATAACACAAAATAAATAAATAAAGTGAATAGTTTATGGTGTATAAGGTAGCCAGAGGCAATGTCTCGTAGACTATAGTATTTCGCAAATTTGTTGTTATATGTAGATCTCATTTCAAATGTTGGTCAATCTCCACTCCAAAGTATATTACATTGTATGTTTGTCCGATACTTTAACACGTACACTCTAGCTCTGGAAGCTGACGTTAATTGTTCGAGTAAATGTTTAGTGTTTTATTGATGGGCTGACCTGAATTGTTTAGGGAAAAGGCAACAGGAAATGTTTTTGTTAAATAAAGTGACAATAAATTGCTGTCGATCCATTGTTTTACTACTTTTGTTTGTTCTTCAGCTACTTTGTTTACCTTATCCCAAATTGTTTCCTTGAAATAGAATTACGGTGTCATCTTAAAATGTTATTATTTTTCTTTTATCTTCTAATCTATCTATCTTTTATAAAATCTTTTATAAATCTTTTATTCTTTTCTTTACTTTTTTTTTTTAATCCAATCTATTCAGATCTACAATGCACGAACAATCCAGATGTTGTGAAGTTAACCGTCCCGGTAGCTTAGGGGTAAGGCACTCGACCGGCAATCGGGAGACCGGGGTTCGATACCCCGCTGGGATGGACTTTTTAATTTTTTATTTCTGTATTGATTTCTATAAAATCAATTAAACCTACGGGAGTATTTACCGATTAATGAAATTGAGAAATAAACCATCGCTCATACCTGCGTTAGGTAACAACATTATAAATCGAGTTTAGATGGTCAGTTTAAGGCAGCAGAATCGTTGCTGTACTATTCCAATCTATTCAGATCTACAATGCACCAACAATCCAGATGTTATGAAGTTAACCATCCCGGTAGCTTAGGGGTAAAGCACTTGACCGGCAATCAGGAGACCGGGGTTCGATACCCCGCTGGGATGGATTTTTTAATTTCTGGATTGATTAAAAGATGTATATAAAATAGCTGGAGGCCCAAAGACTTGCTTTTTGTACGCATTGTAGGTGATTTTTGTCAAGTTTCTATAGTTACTTGTTAATTATTATAATACACCCCAAAAACTTAATATTAAAACCTTTATTTCCATGGATTCTGGCCAACTTTTTCAACGTTTTCTTTCAAAAGGTACTACATCACCAACTTAATGTCCATGTGAAATATGAACGTTGTAGCCCCACCCGTTTGGTCAGAATCGGCCCAAATGTTCCGAAAATATCGCACTAAAAATCGAAAAATATCGTAAAAGTTCGATATTCACTAGAAATATTTCTTCGATTGTACCCAAAAATGTGGCAGGTCTAAGTTCAGAGATTTCCAAGGTCCCCTCCAATTTTCATCAAGATCGCATTTTTATGCCGTTTGACCGGTAGAGCGCGAACAAACAGACAAAAAACAAAAAACAAACAAACAAACAAACAAACAAACAAAAAAACACCCGAGCTAATTTCTTTGGGGGTCAGTGAAATTGAAGTCTTCGCTTCGCTCATCCAATTATGCACATTAATTTTTTCGAGATTCTGTCTCCTGGTACAAAGAAAGTTACATTTCCATTGCCCAGGTGCCACTCAAGGCACCGCTACCTGGACCGGCACCTCCACCAAATAGTTGGATCAGGCTTCTCAAGCTGGCTGCTACTAGGAATATCACTTATTTCATTACCATAAACTGATGATTTATATCACATTCGCTGTGAGAAGATTTATCGCCATTGCCATTCATCAAAACTTGAATTGTTTCATTTGGGTGTTTGATGATAGGCCAAAATATGAATTCTAATATTGTGCTATTTTCCGACGCTGTTTAGGCGATTCTCGGTTTTGTCCTTACTGTCAGCTTGAAATTCACAAACGATATAAAATTTAATTTTGATTCAAATTCACTTTTAACTTAGAACGCTCTATTCAATTTCATAAAATACATAAAATAAAAAATATTTATTTGATGAAAGAAGACGAATACTATAGTTATGACAGATTGGATGGAAGCGCTGCAGCGCACTAGCAGAGAGTTTCTAAAGCCGTGTGTTAGTATTTACAATATGTGGTTTGCGATCGTAAGCAGATTGTTGTTAGCAAAGAATTTGATAAAATGGACTGTTAAGATGTACATAGAGCCTATCAACGACAAATAATCAGCAACAATACATACACATTTTAAACACAATGTGAGAGCTCGCTTTTTGAATCAGGACTGTCAGTGTCCGGGATCAAATCGTGTCGCAGCTCGCAACCCCGTGTGCTATCACAGAGCGGGCATGTTAACCGCAGCCAATCACAAGTCAGCTACGAGCAGAGGGTATCGCGGCGATTGGAAGAACCACGAAAAATACATTATTTTATATTTTATTTATCCAATGGACTACATAGCAGGTTTCATGCACGTGATGTATATGCATTGATCAACATGTTAAATAAGTATTAGTATTAGTAGTTTAAGGGCGCTTTAACAGCTAAGATTATTCGCGCTTCCAAGATAAAACAATTTCTATAAGTGAGAGTTACCACCATGTATACTTTTTTCCAGGGGGAGGGACTTAAAGGGGAGACGCTGGGGGACAAGGGGTGGACAGGCCTGTGCTGGTCAGAACCAGCCACAAGCGTAAGGGGAGGGCAGGGGTTCCCCACGTCGTGGTCGTCTCCGTCTGTGTCATCCGTCCGTGTTGTCATTGTCGTCGACGTCGGGGAGTTAGTCAAAGGGAGGGGAAAGTTCCCCGACGACGACCCAGAGCTTGCCATTAGTTTTAGAAAGTGAAACTCCCCTACTTACGGGCCAAACCACGAGAAGGTTGCGAGTTGGACTTTGATGGCCCAATAAGTTATTTTTTATATATAATATATATTGCATTTTGTCATCTAGCTAATATTCAAAATGCTGATGACAAAATGCAATATATATACATACATATACATATACAACAGATCTACTGCGGTGCATAAAAGCATCTTAGTACTAGACAAAATACTCATATCAGACTATGGCGGGCATACTGATATAAGATGCTGATAAGGGTATAAGATGAAACGTTTGTACATTTATGTATAAGTTATGGCATATTTTACTGCTGTATTGCAAGATGTGTTTTAATAAGTAAATACATAATAAACAGACCACGGTCAATTTCCTTGAAGAGGATGCATAACCTGGGAGGTCATCATTTCTATACCAGTTACCGGCAGCCCTTAAAGAAGGGTTTTCAAGGGTTTCCTCAGTCATCTTATTAATTAAATAAATAAATAAATTACAAAAAATATCAAGTTCTAATGACAGCCCTTGGATATTCCTTCCATACTACCCGAAGTCGAATACTTAATCAACTAGAAAGTCACCTGAATAGGGTCACAACGGATGAAACAGATGTTAACTCTAGTAGAATTCTGACGAAACAGTTTCTTAGACGAAAAAAAGTGAAATTACATAAGAAGGCAAGGTACCCTCGGCGATAGCGGCATTACATACATACGAATACGATGATGATTTCTGGTACTCGAGAAAATTACGGCAGAGATTTACTAAAATCTAAAGCTCCTCCCCTGAGCGCGACACCGCATGGTTGCGTCCAGTCTGCTTTAACGTCCCCCCCTAGCGCGAAAACCGCAGGTTTGTCCATACGCGTACGACGTCCTCCCCTACGCGACAAAAACCCATGTTGTGCCCCAGTATGCAGTCGACGTCCTCCCTTAGCGGACACCGCATGGTTGTGTCCAGTACTGCAGTACGACCGTCCTCCCCTGGCCGACACCCAGGGTTTGTGCCCATACTGCAGTCGCGCCCCTCCCCTGGCGCGACACCCTGGTGTGTCCGTACTGCAGTACGACGTCCCCCCTGACGCGACACCGAAATTTTGTGTCCAGTACTGCAGTACGACGTCCTCCCTTAGCGCGACACCGCATGGTTGTGTCCAGTACTGCAGTACGACGTCCTCCCCTGAGCGCGACACCGCATGGTTGTGTCCAGTACTGCTAACGAGCCTCCCCTGAGGGGCGAACCGCAGGTTTTGTGTCCAAAACTGCATACGAGGTCCTCCCCGAGCGCGACCCCGCAGGTTGGTCCATACTGCAGTACGACGTCCTCCCCGAGCGCGAAAAAAACCCCGGGTTTGTGCCCATACTGCAGTACGACGTCCCCCCTGAGCGCGACACCGCATTGTTGTGTCCAGTACTGCAGTAGGGGTCCCCCCCTGAGCGCGACACCGCTGGTTGGGGTCCATACTGCAGTAGGCGCCCTCCCCTGAGCGCGACACCGCAGGGTTGTGTCCAGTAACTTTTAGAGGGGGGCCTCCCTGGGGGGGTTTGTGTTTTTTGGGGGGGGGGGGGGGGGGGCGCGACCCGCATGGTTGGCCCTATGCAGTACACGTCCCCCCCCTGAGCGCGACAAACCGCATGTTGTGTCCAGTACTCAGTACGACTCCTCCCCTAGCGCGACCCGCATGGTTTTTGTCCAGTACTGCGTACGACGTCCTCCCCTGAGCGCGACACCGCATGGTTGTGTCCAGTACTGCAGTACGGCGTCCTCCCCTGACGCGACTGCGCAGGGGTTTTTGTCTATTACGGGCATTACGACGAGGGGCCCGCGGTCAGAGACCCCTAGGAAACCTTTTTTCTTTGCGAGCTCTCTGGAGGGCCTCCACTTTACTCATGGTAAAACCCGGGCCCTACAAGTGTGCTGGTCTTTCGGAGGGAGCGGGTGCGCTTTCGGAGTGTAAATAAAATAAAACCCTTGAAGTGTGTTTTTTTGCGGGATATTTCGAGTGGGATGAAAAAACTGGGCGGGAAATTTGTTCAATTGGTCGCATTTTCTCTTTATTTTCCCAAAACAAATATGGTTTTTTCCCGGGGGGGGGGGGTGGAAAAAAAGCCGACTCTTTTGGGAAACTGTTTTAAAACTTCGGTAAAGTTTCGCGGGGATTTCCCCAAAAGTCATTCTCCAGCCCCCTTGCTATCTCCTCCGATCACATTAAAGGTTTAGCAAACACACTCAGGTTTTGATTCTTGCAACCTCCAGTTCATCCTAGCATAGTCTTTAGTCTGCATTATGTTTCAGACCAGGTTATACCAAAATATGGCCGAAAGGCACGCGAAAAAATTTGTCCCAAAATTAATAAAAACCTGTTTTAAATTTATTTATCTGGGAAATATTGGCTTCAAATAAACCCACAAAAAACATTCTGCGAAAGGGTTTTACCAAAAGGCTCAAAAAGCCCCAGCCTTTCAAAACTAACAGCCTTTCAAACTAAAACATTTTCAAAACTTCGTTATATAACTGAATGCTGAAGATGCTTGAAAAAACCCTCAAGCATTTTAAAGTCAGATTTGACTTTTGGGCTTCTAACAAAATTTTTCAAGGGTTTTTTGTCCAAAACCAACCCAAGCGCACACCAAATTCGTGATTATAATTCTTTTTTGAAATAGGGCTTTTCGAGCCCGATGACTGGTAACAGATGAGATGAGAGTGAAGAACAAATTCGTGATTCGAGCTCACCGGAAAGAACTTTCCAAGATCGTGCAAGTCGTTCTTCTAAACGATTTCTTGGTTTGCCTATTTACCTGAACCCCAGGCATCATGTTACCCAGTGGGTAAATGCGTTGTGGTTCTAGCAGCGCATTCTTGGGAGTAATTCTTAATTTATTTTTAATGTTCATATTATATTTTAAACCATGCAGTGGCGCAGCGCACAACATATAATAATAATTTTTGTAGGAAGCCAGCCCAGGGTGCAATTCATGCCCCTCTTCAGGTGTCTTAACTAGGTATGTTGTGGATAGGACAATTGTGAAGGTATGTCCGAGGGCTGTAAAAGACTCAACCCCTTGCATTCGCATTAACCAAGGAAAACCTAGGAAAAAACATTCAGTCAGGATTGCTGGTCTCGTCGGTATTTGAACCCGGGACCTCCCGAATCAGAGTCGCGCGCTTAACGCTCGAGCCAACACTGTCGCAGTGGCGCAGCTCAGCGCACAACAATTCGGTTGCGAAGAGAATCCGATTGATAGAATATGAGACGTTAATCAATATCCCATCAATCGGATCCTCTCCGCAACTTTAAATTAAAATGTTCCAACTTTTATTCTTGACAAAACAAACCGACTGAAGTAAAAGCAACGGAAACAGGGGCTCGTTAAATCATTTACGCTCAACCTAAGACGAAAAATAAATAGCGTTAGCCCAATTTAATAATTAATATTAAATTTAGCAACAATTACATGTTTTTGTGTCACCGACAAATAAAAGCTTTATTTGTAAAAATGTGTTATTTTATTTTATGGCCCAGCTCTTATTTGACACAAAACATTTGAAAACCGTGCGACAGCAACAGGTAATTTCCTAGAAGTCCAAGTAGTTCTTCGTCGTACAAGGGAGCTGAACATTCTATTCTTGACTTTTTATTTCTTACTTAGAAAAAGTAATTCTAGCAACTATTGCATTATAAAACCCATTTCAACCTAGTTATGTATAATAGGGGGGCAAGTTGTCGATGATTTCGCGGGATTGTGGCAAGATCTTGGTGACCAACCTTTGACGCTTGAAATTGAAAGAACATGAGTCATGGATGTAGGAAAGCCGAGTTTACCGAAATTTACCGATATGGAAAGGGCCTAAATGACGTCATCAAGATGGCGGACAAGAAATATTACGTTCCTTCAAACATGACCCTGGCTTTGCCTGTACAAATATTTCGTGTGATCAAAGTAGTGTGTAAAGTGGGGGTTAAGGGATGCGTCAACGCGCCTCCTAATTGCAGTGGGATCCCAAATTCAATGGAAAATCGTGATACAAGCAAATCCTTTGGCAAAGTTGTTCTATGAAACATTAAAACTGGTTTATCTTGTGGTATTGATCCATTTACCCCGAAAAATTCAATATGGCGGCCTTTTTTCCAAAAGGACCAAAAGTACTAAATTTGGCTTTTTTCAACGCACAACTATAATGAGGAGTCATTTTCAACAATTTTTGAGGTTGCGAATGCAAATAACACTTTAAAAAACCCTTTTTTTGGCGACAATTTCGAGCGCGTTTTGAACAAAAAAATGTTCAAATTTACTTTTTTTAGCATGGTAATAAAATAAAACCCCAAGTCGGTTTGGGTCTTTTTCGCATAATTCGTGTCCCCGGAGTTTGGAAACACGAATCTTAACTCAAAAAAAATGTACCGAAATATTTTTAATTTTAATAGAAAACTTTTTAAATCAGTTCTGTGATGGCCAGTTCAATTGTATAAAATTAGTTCAACGTGCAAACATACAGCTGCTACTACTAGGAGTTTAAACGAAGAAAACATTATATAGTGATATATAATTTTTTTAAAATTTGAAAATTTTTCTTTTCCATATAAATAAGGGCATACTTCCAATTTTATTGCATTTTTTGGTTTCTCGCTCAATCGGGTTTCATATGACGAAAAATACACTTCCCTTTTGGAATGACTTAAACTAGCATTTGAAATTTAAATAGCCCGTAAGTAGAATACAGAACTTCTCTGTATGCTTACACCCTCATTATTGTAATTTTTAAAAATTAATTTTTTTTTGGATTCGTGGTCCTTGGATATGTGAATTTTCTTGATGCCCAAATATTTTCCTATTTAAAACTTTTGCTTTAGTCTTAAGACGAGGAAACGGAGCGACTGAGGATTTTTCATTTAAGATCTACCGGACCGGGGCCTATGGGCCTAAGTGGTGATAATGGGAGCTTAAAAAGGGCATGGAGGTGGATTTCGCAAATGCACTCAAAATATTCAAAAAAAGGGACGTCCAATAGACGGCCGCAGTTGAATGTCGTCTTGGCTGCACGATGTACTGCAGAAGCCCCGATACGGTGCGGAGGTGAGTCCGGTCTACGGTCCGCGAGGCGCAAAGCACTATTTTTTCACATCGTTCGCATTCGCCCCGTGGACGAGTTAAAAACGAGGGTGCTAGATCTAGGGTGTTTGAGAAAAAATTTTTATGATGGGAAAATTCCAATTGGGTTTATTTAATGTTGGATAAATAAAAAAAAAGTGTTAAATTTACCGACTAAAACGTGGAATCGAAACCAGCCCGTAAAAGTATATGTATATTCAAAACGCTGATTTAAGCCCAAAAACATACTTGGGGGCATGTTTGGGTAATTTTTTAAACTACAAATTATTACAATTTTAAAATTTATGCGGGGGTACGTGTAACGTGGTTTTTGCGCTTAATACGTACATAAGTTACCATAATATTATTGGGTTGTGAATACATTTAAAAAGGAGATATTTAGCTAGCTGTGAAAACCCCACCTCCTGATGCAATCAGCACTGATCCATGTGAGGATATAAGAATGGGAATTTAAAATGGCTTCTGAAGAAAGTCTTTTTTTTTATTATTCATTTGACATTTGAATATTCATACGTTTGAAACCGCACATTTCTTCTTTCAAGTCCGATCCATAAAGTACAGTAGTATAGTGAAAAACAATAGTACCTATCTTGATTTATGTTTCCCGTTTTTTTTCTGACTGCATTGAAGGGAAAGATAAAAAAAAAAAGTCAACATTCCCCCGGCCCTTTTGATTAGACATTTGATCTGTAGGGGCGGCCCTAAAAAAAAAAAAATATTTAATATTCAAAACTATTTCCATGATAACCTATACATTAAATTTTTTCAAATATTTTCTTAAATAAATCCCTATACCCAATAGCTGTCCCCAAGACATCCAATGAATGGTATGCTACAACGAGGGCAAGGCACTATTTTAATTAATGAATAAAAAAAAATTTTTGTGAAAGGAGAAGGAACCCCAAACGAAATGGTTTTGAAATTATAAAAGGGAAATGAATTTCTCGAAGAAATTTTTTTTATTTTTGTTTTACTTCGTTATTAATTATTATTATTTCGGGACATTTGAAAAAACCGTTCAATTATTTTTTCTATTAAAGAATGATAAATAAATTTTTTAAAGCAACACCATTTTCGCTAAGTAAAAAAACGTAACAAAGTAATTCTTTGATACAGAAGAAAAAAAAATTGCTGCTTCTTTTGTTGTGTCAATATTATTATTACTTGCCTTTTATAATCAAATTTTAAAAAAAATTATGATATTTGATCATTTTAAAAACCTTTGGTGTAAATGTTGAAGTAAAACTTCAATTCGCTTTCGTTCGATTCCCGGGGTGTGATCGTTTTGCTATAATGACCCCAATGGTGCATGAGAGCTCAAACCCAAGCCCATTTGGTTTAAAAAAAACACTGTATTTTTACTACATGGAATCAACGCTCTGGCATTTTTCCCTTCGGCCTTGAAATTGAGTACTAGAATTATCCTCGGAAGGTGGTAGAAGTGCGTAAAAGTTGTATATAAAATTTATTTATTAAAGTTTGAATGGATCTCGCCGGGATTGGCAATGTTTTATTGGACACTCGAGGCGGCACCGGGCAGGCGGCAAATGCATATTACACGAAAACACCCCTCTCTTTTGGTCCTTTTGGGAAAAAATTTTTCCCCAGACCACAAATTTTTCGACATGCCCTCCAGCATCTCTGAAAAAGCTTTTGTCGAACCCTGCATGGCTTGCTTTGACCGAAAAACCGTAAGGGGTAGCTCAATGCAAACGCTGAGACTCGTTTAAAGGGAAAGGGTTGAATTCCGTCACCGCAATCCTAGCTGAAAGTTCCCCCCGGGAATTCTTGCCCCCTTAGGCGAATGCCGGGATGAAAGCCTTTTTTATTTTTTTATTTCTAGTCAGTGCGTACAATTTTTTCACTATATTCAATTACAAATTTCTGTAATTACAAAAAATACTAAAATGTACGTCGCCCTCAAATGTTATTTGGTTTGGGAAATCCGCCCCCCAGAGTTGAAAATCCGAGACAATATACCTTGTGGAGAAAATTTCTTAATTTCTGTTCATTATAAAACCCCCAATGCACTTCTCAGGGCTAAAAAAAATTATACAACATGTCAATCGTGGGATGTGGGATGTGTTGGATCTACTGAAAACGCGCCATCGAAATAATGGAGGTCAGTAGAACGAACACAAAAAATTCCAAAACTGAGCCCTATCATATTTTTTTAGCACATTACAACAAACTACAACACGCGTGAAATGGCCCCCTATCCGAGGGGAAAAATTTTATTAGTTAGTTTTATTTTATTAATCCACACAAATTTTTAATTTCCCTTTAAAAAAAAGTAAATACGGCCTAATACAAAAATACTAAAAAAAAAAAATACCGTAAAAATTTACCGTTAGACTACGTTTGCATTTTTTTCCCAACAAAAATAATATATCGACTCTAATACATTAATTTTAGGGGGTGATATTTTTAAATTTTAATTCAAAAAAGTGACTACACGGGGTTGAACCCGGGGCCTTAGCTGTCCGGGCTATGCTTTACCAACTGACTATGCAGCCCCCAATTTAAAACTGTCTAATTCTTGGCTATTTTGTACATTACATGACGGACAGCTAAGGTCCCCGGGGTTTAAACCCCGGTGTAGTCACTTTTTTTAATTTTTGGCTAAATTTCAAATAAAAGTCAAAGTCGCTACTTTTAAAGCCAAGGTTAAAATCGTTATCCCCAAATCTAGGGTATAGAGTGGTTTTTATTTCTAGTTTTTTTCGTGCTGCTCTACAAAGTACAAAACAACCAAGAATTTGACGATTTAAATTGGTGGCTGCAAGTCAGTTGGGAAAACAAGCCCGGGCACTAAGGGCCCGGCCCCCCGGGTTTAAACCCCGGTTAGCATTTTTAATTTCTGTCTAAAGTACTAACATAACGCGTCATAGACGCCTATATAAAGCCAAGTTTAAAAAATAAAAAAACCATCGCCCCAAATCAAAAAATTTTTACCCCACAAAACGAAATGTCTTTCAATTACCGTATTCTAAAAACACCCCAGTGACCAAATTTTTTTCCACACCACACACTTCTTTAGCTTATTTTTTTTATGGGAGATCACACACTTTTAAGTATGAAACTAGCCCGAGCACGAAAAATAATTGAATGAAAATAAACCCAGATTTGCTATATTCATGTGACAGAATTGCTCCGTTACAAGGTCACTGCATGTTTTCGAAACGAAAAAAGAACGTTGGGTCCGCTTGACACTGGTAAATTTTTCGATCGGTGGCGCACGGCCCCACGTTGGCAAGTTGCACAAAAATAATAGCAGTATGCGATTGGCGTTATTTATAAAACTTCAAATATTTGTAGTATAAAAAGGCAGATAATTATCAATAAAATGAGGAAATACATTTTAATTTGTTTTTTATTTTTTGGGAAAACAATTGATTTTTTAAATTTTTTCGGGATAACCGTTAATTTCCCGTTTCCTTCCAAAGATTTGATTAAGAGAGTAAAGAACTTTTTATAACATTTTGGGTGCAAGGAACCAAAGGCGAATTCACATCAGAGCGCTTTATTTGCTTGAGTCCAATATTTTTATAGTTGGCGACTTGACGTGTTATGTGGTAAATCTTAATAGCATAAATTAAAAAAAGGTGCCTCCCCCGGGGATTTAACCCCGAACCCCCTGAGGTTGGGCAGAGCTCTCACCCCCCTTTTTTTATTAATTTTCTACCCCTTAAAAAAAAAAGGTCCCCCTGCCGGGGTTTAAATAAAAAAAAATAATTATTACCAAAAAATTTTAAAATTTTAAGCAATAGCCAAAAAATAAAGCCCCCCCTTTTTTACGACTTATTTATCCCAATTTTACGCCGTGGTTCAAAACCGGTGGGAACACTGTTTTAAAAAAACCCTTAAATATTACAATGTTTAACGAAATTTTCCAAAATAAACGAATAAAATACTGTATTTAGATTTTTGTTTATTATCATGGAAAATGGTTTTTTTCCCCGTGCTTCAAAACCCCTTTTTTTCTCCTATTGAGTGTTTATTTTGTACCCAAACAAAGGACTTTTTGCCATGAACCCCCCCCCCCCCCCCCCCACCCCCACTTCCGCCCCCAAAATTCATATTTTTAGGCGATACACTAAAAATTATCTTATTCAAATTTACGTGCAAAATAAAAATTTAAAGACTCGAGATGCATAAAATTTTAATAAGCCGTGGGGTGGATGTATTAAAATTGTTTTATTCTTTGTGTTGGAATAATAAACAAAATTGTCACGACTGGGGGTCGAACTCAAAACATTGGGGCCCTGTACATATAATAAATTTAATTTGGGATGTTCCCGGGGATCGAACAATTGTCTGTAAAAGTGCAATAAACTTGACGCCCAAAACATTGCATTCTATAGCGCAGATTATGCATAATGATTAAAAAGGTGTCCCTGCAGTAGTTCACGAGCAAAGTCATGCAGCCCAAACGAAAAAGTTATTAACAAAAAAATTTTATACCTGTCATCAAAGGGGGGTGAAAAAAACTTTGGGTCGCTAGGGGTTTCGCCCCTTTTCTGGAGTCAAAAAAGCCCCCCCCAAAAAAGCGCCAAAAGCTTTTGTCTTCCCATTGTAAGGGGACACCCCTTGTCCAAAAATTCCAGATTTTTTTGGGAATGCCCAGTTTAAAGGGGGTCTTTTTCCCGTGTGTTGTTACTTTTTCCAAAAAAAAAATGCTTGGGGGAAAACCTAAAAAAATTCCCAAAAAAAAAAAAAACCCCAAAAAACAAAAAAAAAAAAAAAATTAAAAAGAAAAAAGTTGTTTGGGTTTTTTGGTAGTTAAAAAAAATTTAAAAAAATTTAATTGTGTGTTAGATAGTGGAAGTAAAAAAACCAGAACAAAAATAATAATCCAGTGATTAAAAAAATCACCCCGCCCCTTTTTTGGGGTTCTTTACTCAAAATAGGGAAAAAAATTTAAAAAAAAGAATCCCGTCGAATTCGAGGGAAGTAAAAAAACGCAAACCGATTTAAACCCATAAGAATAAAATTTTAAAATAGGGGCAATGTGTGGGAAAATTTTTTGGGGCTGGTTTTTGTTTTTGAAAAATAGGTTTGGACCGGCCGGGAAAGCCGGGGAATTTTTTTGAACCACGCCAAGGTACCCCCAAATTCGCCGGACATTGAAGGGAAACCGCAAATTTAGCGATTTTGTACGGGCATGTTTTCCCAAAAGAAAATGATAACTACACTGCGTTTTCATTAAAAAGAAAAATTTTTAAAAAAAAATCCAGAAATTAAAAATTTTCCCCCCAGGGGATTGAAAAAGGTTAAATTTCGGGTAAAGGGCCTTGGGCCAATAGACTTGTAAAAACCCAAAGTCGTTAGCCCGATAGCGAGTCTTTGTTTTGAGTACCCGGGAAACATTTCTTAAGTTTTGTAATTAATTTAAAATAATAGGTTTTAAAATTTAGGGATAAAGGGCCCAACGTAAGGCCTAACCCCCCCTTTTCTTGTTTTAAAAGGGCCAACGTAGGGGGAAAAAAGGGGTTTCCGGTGGGTACCCAAACAAATGGTATATTTTAAAACAATGGGTTTTTAGTATCCTAAAAAAAAGGATTGCAAAATTAGTTTAAACCCAAGTAAGGGGAAGAGAAAGTATTGGGGAAAAGCGCTTTTCCCATAACCCTTTTCGTTTTTATACATTGACTTAGTTAAAACACATATAAAATTTTTTTAAAAGTTTAAAAAACATTTCTTCACTTTTTATTCCTTACAAAAAAAAACCTTTTTTTTTCTTGAAAGTTCTCCACTAAACCCCTCCCCAAAAACAATTTTCCCGGGGGAAGGGCTCAAAATTTTTAAGTACTTTAAGAAATTTTCGAATAAGCCAGGTGGGATGAGGTTTTTGTGTAAAATTGCCGTTGGCCTACATTTACTTTACATTCTAAATTCCATTTGCTTGTTATGACTTCTATTATTTCTAATGCACAAGAAGCACAAGAATAACTTGTTTATTTTCTTGTGCTTTGCATATTATTTGATAAAGGTTTTAAAAGCACTCGTGTATTCAGCAGGGGTGTATAGTTCCAAATTAACCTGTATGTATGAACACGCTCTAAAAGCATAACGTCTTCTGGTTTGTATTGCAGGGGTGTAGTGCCAAATTTACCAGTATGAACACGCTTCCTATCGTGTTCTCTCCCCCCCCCCCTTACACAATTTAGCCAAAATACCGATACTACGCACTGTTAATCAATTGAGCTTCTGCAAAGTGTCTTATTATTTAAGGTTAACAAATTCTATGACATTCGCATTCCAGATTGAAAACCGTATTTGTATTGGTTATAAATCTGGCTAGGGAAAATAACGAACTTAATCTGCCACTTTACGTCATGATTGGCAGTGGCGGCACATTAAAATGGGGTCCGGGGGCTTGTCTCCGGAAAACTGATGATTTTATACTTTCGATCTGGTGAGTTTCAGAGATTTTTTAAGAGAAATTCAATCAAGAAAAATAACAAAGACGTGACCGTCACTCGATGCTTGTTACGACCATGGATATAAGACTGTCATTATTGCTTAGGCCTATCACTCGTATCATAAGCAAAACCAGTGTGTTCACAAAACTTTTCTAGCGCTAGCAGTTCGTACGATCGTTCAAAGTTTCTTGGCTCGGAGCAGTCTCTACTACACGAAAAATCAAAGCGGGTGTACCACAAGGATCTGTGCTAAGTCCACTCCTATTCAATATATACTCAGCGGACTTCCCTAAACTTCCTCCTGATGTGGATATCCATTTATTCGCGGACGATGATGCCCTGGCAGCTACTGCAAGATCTCCTACACTGACCGTAGCTCTACTCCAGGCAGGTCTCAACAAGATGGCAGCCTGGTACGCCAAGTGGCGTACTTCGATCAACCCATCCAAAACGAAAGCAGTTTATTTCATAAAGCGAAGGAAGCCGCTACTGCCCTATCTGGAGCTAGCAGGAGTACAGATCCCTTGGTCAGAATCTGCCAACTACCTTGGTACAGAGATGGATGCGCACCTTACCTGGTTACACCACATTCAAAACATCCACCGCAAAGTCACTGGAAAAGCGGCAGCCCTACGCCCTCTACTTACTTCCCCGCAAATTGAATTATCTGACCGTCTGACCATCTACAAACAGATTCTCCGACCGACCATCGCCTATGCATGCCCATTGTGGTCCGGTGTGACACTCAGCAATCTTGATTCACTACAACGGCTACAGAATAGAATCTTGCGAATGGTGTCCTTCGCCCCGCGCGAAACTCCCATCCACCTTCTCCACGAAGACCTAGAAATGGCATCAATAGCCGAGCACCTCCGTGATGTCTCCCGAACATTCTACAACGACCTACCAGACAGAAGAAATCCGACCATCCAGGCGCAGACACAGTTCCTTCCGAGCCCAAACGACAAATATATTAGACCTATATCAGCAATCAGAATACCTCTCACCATACCACCTCGTCATCTCAACCGAAAGCGGTCCCCGATGTTCCAAGGAGGTCTTCCACCGCCCGCCAAGAAGAGACGGAAATAACAAAACCGTTCCTACTGTAAACTCATTTTTGCCCCCACCCACATCACACTGTACAATTATCTGGCGGATGATCCGCTATTCCCCAAATTAAAGCCCCCCTTTCCAATCATACAGTCTGGAAAAATCCACGACTCCGCGTTCTCATCATCAGGCACCCCCATCAAACTGTAATTTGACCATCAGAGGCCGGTATATTATTGTATCACGGACAAAGCGTTCCGTGGACAAGATAGATAGAGCAGTTGTCGTATACACTCTACAGTGTATACGCCATCTACGTCTCACTACGACCATGTGATGCATTGACACATTGCTGCCCATCTGCCATGTTGTGTTAGTTTATTTGCTACAGTATGTAGTATTTCATTGCTGGTACCACGTTCTGTCGATGTGAAATACGCCAGACTTGAGGATCTGGTATGATTGTAAGAACTTGCAGCCAATTTGTGATTGGTTGAAAATTGTAACTCTATTGATGATGTGTTCATTGTTCAATGTTCATGTCGTGTGTCACTGAATTCAATCAAATTTAAGTTGTTTGATGGCTTACTCATAATGCCAGAATACTAGATATATTATGTAATATGCCCTATGGCAAAGGTTTTATACAGTTATATTTTACTTTTGATATGTGTGTTTATGACAACGATTCCTGAGTATCGACTAATTTGACCGTAATTTAGATGTGAAATGTTTTGCATGATCGTAAAGTACCGATATGGGCATAACCATATATTATCAGATGTGTGTGTATTGGCCAAACGCATTGAATATCATTGTACAAGCTAGAAGTAAACGTCCAGTGACCATGAATGTATTGCAGTCTCCCTCTGCCCATAGGTGATAGTCCAAAGAGATGCGATGCCATAGTCTCGTTGCAAGAGGACAGCATACTAAGTAAAGCATGTTGCCTTCGACAAACACATGGATTGGCCCACATTGATCAAGCAACTGGAAACGTGATTGAACTCACTCAATTCATGCAATGACACATGCCAGCAATTAATGATTCTCACCAATAGACTGTTAAATTTCAACCAATCACCAAATCGTCTAGTTAGCAAGTTCTCACCCCATTCACCGGACAAAGACAGTATTTCACATGCTCATATGGTACTAGACAATGAAAGACTAGGGCCTACAATCTCGTGCTATAAACATTGTTGTTATTGGTTAATTGTTATTGAACAAGCATTCACAAAACTAATTTAATGTATGCCTTAAAATAAAAATTATCTGTACATTTTACTGAGTTCAGATAGCGTGTGTTCATTTCGAGTGACTCAGGTTTCGTTATTATTACCATGCTCAAAATAAAGTCAAAATTTGAACATTTTCGTTCAAAACAGCGCTCGAATTGTCGCCAAAAAGAGTTTTTTAATGTGTTATTTGCATTCAGCAACCTCAAGTTAGTTGAAAATGACTCCTCATTAATAGTTGTGCGTTGAAAAAAGCAAATTCAGTACTTATGGTAGCCATTTTGGAAAATGGCCGCCATATTGAATTTTACGGGGTAAATGGATCAATACCACAAGATAAACCGGTTTTAATGTTTCATAGAACAACTTTGCCAAAGGGTTTGCTTGTATCACGATTTTCCATTAAATTTGGGATCCCACTTCAATAAGGAAGTCTCGCCAGTTTTAGATATTAGCGCTGGTGTACAGAATCAGTAGATATTCACTTAATAACACCATCGCCGTAGTTTATAACACTCTAAAGTAAAAACTGTATTTTCCACAGAGGTACAAAGTTTTATACGTTTACTCTTCAACGCGCTTTTATCGTGAAAAGACGGGTGACGTCATAACCCTAAATACATTGTTGGTAATGAATGAAATTGACCACGGTCTTCTAGATCACGGAGCTAAATTCACCTCTCGGCCGTTCACCAGCTCGTGTTAAAACAAAAGTCCATTGTTGACATTTTCTTTATAAATGTTTTCGTAAAACCATTAATCGTTAAAAATGTATACACAAATGTGCAAATGTTATATCTTGTTATACAAATTATATTTTATTAGTATTTCTTAATCATACTACAAACAAATTTTAGTCTAAAAGTGCTTCTAGAAGTAAGATAATCATCAAAAATGCTGTTTATTCAATGACCACACGGTGATTGGTTGTAGGGTTATGACGGATTGCCCTGTTTTTCCCGCCATTATTACGCTAAATTTTAAGCTCACTTTAGTGAATAAAAATATTTTTGACATAACGAAAATGTTATATGTATGTAATTAGAAACTGGCCCTGAATATAGTAGAATATTAACAAATACAAGTCGCGCTCACGCGCGGCTTGAAAGCCGCTGCGCGGAGGGAATGGAAAACCTCGTACTTACAAACCTCGTAGTTTGAAAATCTCGTTGCCGCGACAAAATCGAGAATCGGTCCACGTACGGCTGCGATACGGTAGTTTGCGGGTCGCGATGTGTCGTTATCTTGAAGATCTGGGACAACTTCGTTTTCCGGTACACTTTCGGTACGCCACCCGAACCTGCCCTCCGCCCTGAAGTATTTTAAAAAGAAATCTTTATTAAGTCATTTTTACTCAATTTGTAAATTTCCGGGACGCCAAATATTCCGGGACGCGTTTCCGGTACAAAAAATGTTTGCATTGCCCGCCCTGTTCCATAGAGCCCAAGATGGAGCCGATCGGACGAAAAATGCCCGAGCTACTAAAGGCCTCACGGTTGGGCAACATCTCGGTACGTCTTAATGTTAGCCTCATCCGTGCGGTTCCGTAGAGTCCAAAATGGACCCAATCGGACAATTATTATGCCTTTTGTTAAAATCCGGCACATAACTTTTTCCGGGACGCTTTTGCGGAACGTCTTAATCTTTGCCTCGTCCGCGCGGATCCGCAGAGCCCGAGATGGACCAGATCGGACATACTCTGCATTTCTCGAAAATCCGGGACAACAGTTTTTCCGGGACGTTTTTCCAGAACGTCAAAATATGCGCCTCGTCCGCCGGTTCCGAAATAGACCCGGGCGAACAATTATTGCACCTTTTGTAAAAATCCGGGAAAAAGTTTTTCCGGGAACACATTTCCGGTACTTGAAAATATTTTCCTCGCCCGCCCGGTTCCGTAAAGCCCGAGATGGACCGGATCGGACGCTTACTGCGTCTTTCGTCAAAATCCGGGACAAATTTTTTTTCCTGGACACTTTTCAGGTACGTCAAAATATGCACCTCGTCCGTTCTGTTCCGTAGAGCCTGAATTGAACCTGATCGGACTGTAATTGTGGAATTAAAAAAAAAAAATTACCCCAATATGACCAACCACTATTTTAAAAAATTCCAAAAAAGCTTTTGGCCAAGTTCAATGAAGGTGTTTCGGGGTCGTAGTCTTGCCGATACGGTTCCATTGAGCCCAAGATGGACCCGATCGGCCTAAAATTGGTTGAGCTATTAGAAAAAACATTGTTTTTTGGATTTCCCAAAACGATTTTAAAAAAAAGAATTTAGTTTTATTGCCAAAACCTCTGATGCGACCCTCTGACGCCTTGTGGAAGAAGAAAAAAGAAAAAGAAAAAGTTTTTCTCCAAAATGATTAACTACTAATTTGAGAAATTCCAAAAAGTTGGCCACGATCAAATGAAGGTGTTTCGGGGCCGTAACCCCTGATGCAGCCCTCTGACGCCATTGGTATCGCCCAAAAAATTAAATGACTTGAAGATATTGATGAAATGTGTTTTAATTTCTATTTCCAAAACCCCCCCCTCCCCTCCCCCCCCCCAAAAAAAAACAAACAGTGTCGTTTTGGCGTCCAGTCGAAACAGTCCTCAAAATTCGGATTCGTACCGAAAAAAGTTAATAAATTTCACTGAATAATGAATGTTTAGATATAAAACTCGAGTTCCCCCCCCCCCCCCCCCCCCATTAATCCCTCGCCATTTTGTCCTCTCGATTCCCTCGTTGAAGCTAAACCCATGCATTTCCCAGAACAAAAAATTTGACTTTGCCCCCCCCCCCCCCCCCCCCCCCCCCCCCCCCCAAAGAAGCCCGGACACTGCCCAACCCTAAAGGAATTGAATTCGCGTTTGGTGGTTTCTTCCACGAAAGTTTAGATAACTCCCTGATTTGCTGTTCCTGATTTTTGGCAACCTCATATTCGTTTGATTGTGATCGAATAATAAATCAGTTTTTTCTTTCTTGTTCTTTTTTTTTTTTTTCCTTTTTTTCTTTTCTTTTCTTTATCGATTTTTTTTTCTTTTTCCTTTTTTCCACCCCTTTTTTATATTTGATTCATTAATTAATTGCATTTTAACTCCTTTTTATTTGTTATCAAAATTGTAGTTTTAATTCATTGTCGTTGTAATGTAACTATTTCAAATATGTACTAAACTGTATGTAGTTCATTGTTGTGACTGCATCTATGTAATAAGATTTATTTAGTTGTCCTCCTTTGCAAATCAGTTTTATAACTGAATAGAATAGACTTTAAATAAATAAAAAATAAAAAAATAAATAAATAAATAAATAAATAAATAAATAAATAAAGTTGCCAGTATGAAACATTTATTTCCATTAGTGGAATTATTTGTCGTTCGATATTTTTGCCGCACTCAGGCGTGCTGAACTCCACTATTGGGGAAAGTTCATGTTGTCTCGATACCCACGTTGCACTAAGGCTGTTAAAACGCTCCTATGTAATAATCTTATCGATGTACTAAAGCCTACGTTTTCCACGTGCTGTGAGCTGTGATTGGAGGAGTATGAGAACACCAAGGACGCAAAACTAAAATATTCTTCCAAACACTTTCTGCCTATGCACCCTCGTTGCCTCCAAATGTGTAATTTGTCAGTTCATGCGCAGTGCTATCACCGATCTGTGAGTGCTATGTGATGGTGCAGTCGATGCAATATACGCGTCTTGTTGATGATGTCATCCTCGCGAGTCGCGACCACGTCGTGTGTGTCCCGACTCCCGACCTTGATAAAATATGCTCTACGCGTCAGTCCCGCCAAGCTATGCAACGAGCCACTACTACTCCAATGTTTTTTGATGCAACAATCCAGCTAATGGCTCGCCCGCCGTTGCCTGTTCATTTGAAAAGTTCATGTTCGGTTGTATTACCAGGTTAGGTTTAAAATTTTCTTTGTGACGAGTAAAAATGTTGATTTAAAAATTAGTTTTCAGCTTAAAACATGCTTCCTATAGCAAGTGCTTTAAGTACTCACCCGGCGAAGTTTCCTACAGTTTAACCGAGACCGACATGCACTTTGTTACATGAGCGAAAATGCCTCAGACAGTATCTCCCCCCCCCCCCCCCAAATGCCCAACCAAAAAGGAATTCGCTAGTAAACATTAATTAAGCATTACATGAAATACTTGTTACATGCGCGAAAATGCTTCAGACAGTAACATTAAGTAAAAATTCCCCCCCCCCCCCGCCAGACCACCTTCCGCTCCAAAAAACTCCTCCCGCGGTACATATGGCGTTTCACTAAACTTAAGGTAGAAAACAAATTACTACGAAATGTTATTTATATATGAACGCAAAACTTCCCACATTAATAAAACATTATTTATTTTAGCATTACATGATGCACTTGTTACATGCGCGAAAATGCTTCAGAAAGTAAAATAAAATACAATTCCCCCCACCCCCCACTCCCCAAAACCACCTGTACGCTCTAAGCATCTCCTCCCGCCGTACACACGGCGTTTTTCTAAACATAAATTTGAAAACAAATTACTACTAAATTCGGTAAAATTCTCAAATGATGTACCCCAATCGATAGCACATACATTTATTAACCATTCACATCAATTTCACAACAATGCGAGTTGAAAGAGTAATCAACGCCGCCGAGGGTCGAACCTGCGCCGAGTGCATGATAATCCACACGTTACCCGGACGTAAGTACTTTCCAACACGTGACTGTCCGCGCAACGTCTACGAGGCGATACGGAAATAAGGAGAATAGTCTTATGTCGCCACGACTGGAATGCACACTCAGCCTGGCTTATTAGTAATACATCACTTTGCGTCGTTGTTTGCACACACGCCGGTGGTCATGCCGAGTGGGTGGCGCACGTACTCGCGGCGCAGCGTCGCCCGAAGCGCGGCGCCGTGTTTTCGGTATTTTTCGACACGACTCGAAAAACCTCGTCAAAAGGGGTGGAACCCGGGGCGCGAGGGGGCGGACGTATTTTTTATCAAAATCCCAGATAAATTCCGGCCGCGAACGTCGCCGAGACGGCCGCCCCCGGTGCAGGGAAACGCGCGTTTCGTGCCGCCAAAGTCGGGCCGCCCCGAAATGTACGCTAGCAGACTATAGAGTATGGCGAAAAAATATTGACCAGTATTAAATGGTGAATGTCTAGCAGGCATACACTTTTATAGTTGTTGTCAATTTATAAATAAATGTGACGATTTATTTAGTTCACCTTTGGGTCTGCTATTATTTTCCCGTTCGAGATTCCCTGGCGTCTAAACAGTATCTGCATTTGTGCTCATGCACTGACTCACCCAGGCCACTATGTTGGTAACACGTCACTCCATACGCAGTTCTATACATTGATGACGTAACTTTTTTAGCCTGCACGTGTCTGCGTGCTCCTGACCTTCGTTGATGGCTCCACTCGCATCAGAGGCCAGCCAATGTCATGCTGCTAGCTACAGCTGTGTTCTCGCCCGGAACGAAGGACGTGGGGGACTCCCCGTGTTGCTAGAAAATCCTTGGGAAATGCCATGATATTTTTTACATTTCCCTATGGGGCTGATTTGAATATTCAATCATGCTTTGTACCCCTCGGCGAGGTTCACTACATTAAGTATTCGCAACTTTCATTATCACCTATGACAATAACTGTCTTATATATTAAAGTAAATATCCCAACATTGTTATTCAGTAAAAGTTGGAATTAGGTCCGTTCCACTCCAGTTCATTTAGAATAAACACGTTGTAAAAAAACTATTATTAGAGATGGTTTTGTTGTCACTTGTGTCGTTTTTTTTACAAACTCCGGGACAACAAAAAGCTGGAAGATGTTGATAAAATGTATTAATTCCCATTTCCTAAATCCCCCCCCCCCCCCCCCCCCACAATTGCCCGAGTTGTTGAGAAAAGAAATGTTTTTTGGATTTCCCAAAATTGACGTACAATTTTGCACGACGCTTTCGGACTCGCCTTGCCTCCTGAACACTTGTTAAAAAACATTTTTTGATTTTGGTACCACTTGGTATTTTTCCGGGTTTTTCCGGGACGCCCAATTTTCCTGGACGCTTTTCCGGGACGCCAAAATGTCGGCGTCTGACGTCCGGTTCCGTAGTGTCCGGGATGGCGGAGATCGGACAACAATTGCAAAAGTTATTAACAAAAGTAATGTTTTTTGGATTTCCCAAAAATGAACAACAATATTCGAAACACTTACGGACTCGCTTCGACCTCCGAAACATTGTGGAAAAAGAATTTTGCAAATCAGACAACTTTTGTACTTTTTCTGGGTTTTTCCGGGACGCCGAATTTTCCGGGACGCTTTTCCGGGATACGCAAAAATTAGCCTCGTCAGTCCGGTTCCATAAACCCCCAGATGACCCAGATCGGAGAAGAACTGCCCGAGTAATGACGAAAAGAAATGTTTTTTGGATCACCAAAATGACCAACCACTTTTTTGAGAAATCCAAAGAAATTTTTTGCACACGTCTAAAATTTGACAGATCCTGACTACGTTTTTGGACCCGGCCCGCTGACGTGTTCGGTTCGGCGAAAAACTTAAAATGAAAAAATTTCAAATCCAAAATTCCCCTTTGGCACCCCAAAAAGGGTGACGGTAGCCCTGGGTCAACAAACGTAAATTTCCCAGTGAAAAAATTATAATCGTTACTTTTTAAGCCGTCCTGCAGTCCCTGTCGTGTTTGTTTGTTTGTACCTCATTCTGTTCTGGGGGGCCAGCTCCCCAACCCCCGCCAAAACTATGTCATTGCGCAGTCTAGGCAAAACAGTTCTCGAAACTCGGATGCCTTGGACGCGGCCCTGTGACGTAATTGAGATGAGCAAAACCGAAAAAGTTAATAAATTTCATTAAATATTCAATGTTTATGTATTGTAAACACGACTCGACTTTACACCCTTCCCCGCCCCCACCTTCACATTCCTTCATCATGGCCCATCACGACGGAAATACTAATATTTAACCTTTTTTCTGCAAAAGGGCTAGAAGATATTGATGAATTGATTTCCATTTCCAAAATCACTCCCCCTCCCCCCCCCCTAAACTGTGTAATTGCGGCGTCTAGCCAAAACAGTCCTCGAAAATCGGATGCCTTGCACGCAGCCCTGTGACATAATTTGAAAGAGCAAAACCAAAAAAAGTTCATACATTTCACCAAATATTTAAGGTTTATGTATGAAAAAGTCGACTTTACTCCGCCCTCACCCCCTCCCCCACCCACTTTGTTCATAACGAAATCTTAAAAAATGGCTTGGCCATTGAATTTGGTTCATGGCCAAGAATTTTTTTTATGATTTCGAGTTTAAAATTTTACTTTTTACCACAAAACGTTGGCTTGGCGCTCGTCAACCACGGCAAATGATCTTACTTATTTCAAAGAAAGTGAAACATAAAGCTTGGCTCAACTTCTAATCTCACACTTCCCAGCCGAAGACTTTTGAAGGAGACTTGCGCCGTTTTTTTTTGAAAAATTGTATTTATTGTCCATTTCCAACTTCCCAATTACCCACCCCCCCCCCATGTGGTCAGTGTGGCGTGATACAAAGAGTCCGGTCAAATTCGTCTGGACCGCGCCATCTGACGTTAAACCGAAACCAGTAAATGCTTCCCAAATAAACACCTCGGACATCCCTCAAACTGACTTTAATTCCCCTCCCCCACGACAAACATCGAGTGTCCCAAAGTGATTCATAATTCTATAATCTTTATCATAAACGCTGTTGTGTGTTTCATGTGTAGTATAAAATTAAATCCTTTTCAAAATTCTAATTTAATGTCACTCATTGTATTTAATACTCAAAATTAGCACCCTTTAAAACTCTTTGACCTGTGTTAATCCCAGCCTAGCTTTTGTAGATTCTTGGAAGTTAAGTACCATGTGTCAATTTCGCTTTGATGTTTATTTTTCCCCTGATTCTGTTCAGTAAATAATAATTGAATTGCTCGAGTTTGGTGTACCCTTTCAGAGTCATCCCTTACACTGCGACTTGCAAAGGCATTTACCAACTTTTGAGATAAAAAGATTTTTGCAATCTTTACTCCTCTCAGTATACTAGAACCTGGATATTAAAATGGTAAGTCTAGTGCATTATTTTTGTTTTGTTATTCTTGTGATTTCAAAGCCATCGACTCTCAAGATGACCTTTAGTAATGTTCAAAGTAAATTAATGGAAAAAGTTTGATTCATGAAAAATTAGAAAATACGTGCAGGGACATCAAAATTAATAGGGCTTTCAGGCTTCAAAAGAACAAGCAATAGATATAATATTTTATCGAAAATAACATGGGTTTTTTCGTTTAACGAATTACTATTGCGGAATGTTACCAAACCACAAATGTTTCGTTATCGAATGAAGTTACGGTACCTGCCGATCGGGCAATACTTGGAATTTATCAAAAGGATATAGTGTGAGTTCACCCCTTAGTAGGGCATTTGTGGCGAATCGAGCCATGAAATGGCGTAGGAAATCACCTATTTTATTTTGCCCATAAGGTGTTATAAAAAAGTACAAAAATGTAATTTTGTCACTACTCTTGAATTTATGTGATATACAAATATAAATAATAATTACTTTTTTTAATTGACCCGTTCTTATTTGCTGATCCATGTAAATTGTTTTTTTATAAATTAATGTTACAATTCTTTTTATATGAGGCAAAACCATTGGGCAATTGGTGGTGCAGCTGATGCCTTGATTTTACAAAGGATAAGGACCGTATTGGCCCCGCAATTTTGAAAAAGAACAACGGAAGCCGAGGATACTTCATGTCTACGTACGACGGTTATCTCCCGGACCCAAACTTTGAGCATACATGAAGCCTCCCAAGGGTGGGCTCGATTTTTTTTTTTAAACCGGTATATTGAAGTTTTTATTCCAAGAGGCGTAATTAAAAGTTCCGTAAAGTTTTTTAAATTTTTTCGGCGTATTATTGAAATTCAAGGGCTTTTTTCCGTCGCGCTGTCTTGAAGCTTTGAAATACCAAGACCGAACAGCTTTGAGTTAACTAAAATTTGGAAAAAATCTTTACGTCAAAATTGGATCACATATGAAGTCGTTACATTTGGGAAGATTAATAACTAAGGTTCCGCGAAGCGCCATGAGACAGAGATAACGAAAATTACAAAAATTTGTCCTCTCGTAAAGTTGTTTATAATTGTCGATTTGTACAAAACCGCTTTTTTTCCAAAAAACTGTTAACGTCGCACGGAAACGAAGAGAGATGCCGTAAAAGTCGAGTGTTTTACGGATCGAGCAGTGAGCCCAGACGGTTGCCGGCGACGAGCATTCCAGCGAACAACGTTGCGTGTGACCGAACCATACTTAGGGGGGCTATAAGTACGAATTCGACTATTTTGTGAAAAACCGAAAAGTGTTATAGAAGGTAAACTGGGGCGACTTTTTTTATCCAAAATTGGAAATAAATTCGTGACGTCGCCATCGCTAACAGGTGCGGGATAAACTTTCAGTTCCCCCAAAGTGGTAAATGTCGCTTTTCGCTAAAGCAAACCTGATGTCAGTTCGGAATTACGTTTCCTATTAGAAAGGCGCGTTACGCATCCCGTGTCGCACCGTGTCTTAAAATATCATACGGGATTTTTGCCGAGGTCTGAATCATACATACTTTTTTTTTAGAAAAGGAGCCTCTCCAACATTTGTTTGAGATATTTTTTGTATTTGCTGCCAAGGAAAAAATCTACAGGCTAAAGTAGGGGAAATGTCGAACAACATTAAAGGGGTATTTAACCGCTAAACTCAAAAAATATATTTCATTCAGGCTAACTAGTAATGAATTTAGCAATTAACAGAAAAATTATTGGGGCCACCATGACCTCCCAAAAAATTGTCAAACTTGACATTTTTCGAGCTAGGTCCCATCGGCAAAAATCTCCCATAAGAAATAACATGGGGACGATCTTTATGCCCCGTGACCTTGGAGGATTTTGATCCAAAAAAATATTGGCCATTATTGACGTACTCTACAGCCTTTTCTGTAAATTCTCTATATTTTGTTTTGTAATTTGAGCAAGTAGTTCGGTCAAAATATGCTGATTGCCAAGATGGGGTGTGATTTTGGAATGCATATTTTTGCGTGTTTGAGGGTATATTTGGGCACAGTTTCAAGACACGATGTTATAAATGGTCATTTTATATTGGTAATATGCTCTAGTATCTATGTGGACCAAAAAAATCAGGTTAAAGCCGATTTAAGAAATTTCCCAAAACACCAATTTTCGCAAATTTCTGGATAAAAAAAAATAAAAAATTCGTGTTAAATCACAGTTACAAGATATGATTTTTAAACGGTCATTTTAGTGAAGTATTGTGCTATAGATCACGTGGTAAAAAAATAATTTTTGGGGTTTTTAGCCCATTTAATAACAAATTTGAAATAGTCATCATAAAAGTCAGAGGTACGATAAAAAACTTATTTTCTAATAATTTTGAAGAATAAACATTCCTGAACATATCAAACACTACTTTGATCACATGAAACATTTCTATAGGCAAAGCCAGGGTCATGTATGAAGGAACGTAATATTTCTCGTCCGCCATCTTGATGACGTCATTTAGGCCCTTTCCATATCGGTTAATTTCGGTAAACTCGGCTTTCCTACACCCTTGACTCATGTTCTTTCAATTCCAAACGTCAAAGGTTGGTCACCAAGATCTTGCCACTATTTCGCTTATTTGACGTATTTTGGGCCATTGCGTACTCCCCTATAATAGGTTACTTAGAATTAACCCACGACTCCAGAGGTGGTTCGAGCGCTAAGCGCGTGACTGACTCGGGAGGTCCGGGTTCAAATCTCGTCGAGACCGGCAATCCTGACTGAAAGTTCTCCCGAGATTTTCTGCAAGTGATTGTGTCCTCTTAAACAGCCCTCGGACATCCCTTCACAATACTGTCCTAATTAACTTGTTAGCCCGAAGAGGGGCATACATCCCTTTCACAGGTTTCCACAAAAATAATAATAATAATAATTGAATAATATTTTATGTAATAGTATTTGTGATGTTTCTGTGTAGCTATAGTTGTATTCCTTTCTGCGATAATAATCGTAACAGAAAACGTCCACTCATGGCAATAACAAAATGTTTAAACAAACTTATCTATACTATGTTTCACTGTGTTTAATCACCAGTCCTGTTGCATAGTTTCAGTTCTGGGAGTTGAGACTCGACTGGACTCAACTTCCGCGTGGTTTTGACTTATCTGATTCGGTCCATAAAGAAACAATTCCGACATTTGGTGGGCTCGAGTTCGTTTCCGATTTTCGGAATCATCCCGTGACTTGCGTCTGTGGCAAGGATTTTACCACTGTTTAGCCAATCGGAAGCTTCGTTATAAAATCTTTACTGTCCACCACCATGCTAAGAAGAAACTAGCCAGCCGCATATTTATAAGGCAGTGAGTTCTTGTGCAGACGTGTTTTGTTTTGTTTATCTTGTGATCGCGAGCGTCAACTTTAAGGTATGATTGTTAGTTACTATGTTTATAACTAAATAATAATGGAAACAAAGTATTGTGCAACAATAAACAACTTTTAAGTATCAAATAAGTGCACTGTGAATCAACAAATTAATAAATATTCCGGTTTTAAGCGCAATGTTATGTTATGCTATGTTATCGAAATAAACATGGAGGATTTTGTTGTTTACGAATTTACTATTGTCGGAAGTGTTTCCGTCAACGAAATAGCAGACGGAATCGAAATATTCGTTGAGTCTGCCGATTGTCGGAATACAAGACGGAAACCAATCAAACCGCGCGGATTTAGTGTCGAGTCTCACCCCCTTCTATAGCATAGCAGGCTTGTCGGCCTACGCGCATTGCGTAGGCTTGAGCGGAAACAACCTTAGTCTTTGTTATTTGGTATAATGTTGCATTAAAAAAAGTTACAAAAAAAGTCACATTTTGTTCTATAACTCACGTTCCAATTTAAATGTGAATAATACAAATAAAAATTAATAATTACATCAAGTCTGATTGTATTGTACGCATGATTCGGTATACTATTTACTGATTGATTGGATATTGTTTAATTAACGTCTCATATTTATGCACTTTGGCTATTCGAGACGATGAGTGGTGATAGATGAGAATGAAGTATGAACAGAAGGGAGGAGGGGAGCCCGGTACCGGCACGTAGCCTACTCCTTTCGAAAAGTACCATCCGAAAGGACGGTGTTACCTTGACAGTCATATAGGTTCCTCCACTAACCCGGACTGCCGAGCAGACGTTGAGGAGAACGAAGCCGTTACACTAGCTCTCGAACCCTCCATCTGCTCTAGCCAGTGGTATACGTGAGTTTCAGGGCAGAGCGTTCAGCAACTCTCCCCCTGTACAAATCATGTTTTAAACAGTGCGTGGACAGAATTGAAAGTTAAGACCGGGGCCTGGTCAGGTCGCGCTGTCTCGACGATGCGAATCCGTAGGGCCCGAACAGTGCATTTCGGACAGTAACTTTAGACGCTGCGAATCTTTACGTGTCCAGGTGACTTCACATCTGTCAAGTGTCTTCGAAATGAAGAAAGAATAAAGAAGTCAAGTGACTTCGCGACGCCGTGAGACATAGAATTACATACAGTTATATAACTGAGTGGGTAGACTCTAAATACAATTTGTTTATTATTTGTTTATTTATACAATCATCCTCTCCCTTCCATAAAAAACGTAGGTATAAGACCGGAGCAAATGTCCTTACTGTTGACGAGAATTTAAGAGGGAATATGAGACATTGACAAATAGCTATTGGCTCGGCCAGACATCATCCAAAGCGAACAAAACGTTGCATAGTTGACAACAAACCATACTCAAGCCAGCTATACAGTCATAGATTAGAATATTTTTTGCTAACTATCCAAAAACAAATATCGAGAATGGTAAATTTGGCACTTTTTAAACAAATCCAAAATTGGAAAATGTAATTTATCATTACATAAAAAATATATATTATGAAAACTTTGTTCGTTTTTAATATTTGTAAATATTTGGTCGCTTTTCGCTAAGAACCAAACCACTTGATGTCAGTCTCGGAAAATATACGTGTTCGTAAATTATAAACATTATTTTACGTTGTTCGGTCACCGGTGACTTTAAGTTCAGACAGAAGTTTTGCGTGCGGGAGAAATAAATAAACCATTTACTTTGTTATGCAATTTATGCAACCTAAATTTTATATTTAAAATCAATTATAATTTTTTAACCGTTTTTTTGGTAAAATTTAGACTTTTGACCAAATTTAGCCTGGAAATATAACTGACCACTAACCGTAAGTATGAAATTAAATTGTCATTTGGAAACTAACCACCCCACCACTAACCGAAAATGTGAGAGAAATTTTGGCGATTATTGATGAAAAAAAAACGATTTGACCTTTTTGAACTTCACTTGAGCATAATTTATTTTCATTTGAAAATTATATTTTTTTTAAATAAATATATTATGATATAAACTATTAACAAGGAGCAATCAAATACCCATTTTATTATTTTTGCAGTAAACTATGGTTTTATTCTAGCTCTTTGACCTCCTACAATTTTCGATGTCTCCAAATCAATTAATTAATAGGTCAATAAGCACCTCTCCATCAATTTTAAATCATGTACCACCCAATACATAATAATTGTAATGTAACATTGTTTCACTCCTGTCTCTGTAGCCTGAACGTCAGTATTCCCTGGACCTTCTCTAAGTTTACTACGTCAGAGAGCTTGGCCTTCAAGTCTACGCCATGCCCCGCAAGAAGAAGCCCAGAAAGACACCCAAGAAACCCAAAGCCATGCCTTGTAAGTCGATGCCCAGAAAAGTACCCCTGATTCCCAAGAAGCGTAAGAAAAACAATAAGAAGAAACAAAAATGCTTGGGTTAGTAATAGATCTCTAACCCCATGACACGAATATGTGACTAATCTCCGAACATTCTGCCGACTGGCCTCAATCTCGTTTTCTGAAGAGAGACAATTTTATTAAGAAAATGTATGGTTATTAGTAATTAGGGTCCGTAAATTTTCTTGTAACTTTAAAAACAATAGGATGGGTTTTAGAGCTTATGGACCAACTTTTCATAAATTTTCGATGTATCTGACCATTGATTTTTTAATTAATGCGTAATCTTCTCATTTATGCAAAAATTATACTTTTTTAAATAATCTTTAGCAATTAAAAATGGTAACAGCTTTTTTGGTGTAAAATATTTTTACAAATGAATCTTGGATGTGAAACGTTGAAGTCACAAGTTGAATATATATAGTATGTATAGGTATTTTCTTTACTATTGCTAATTATTGCTGTTTAAAAAACAACAATAGGCTCTACTAAAGTAAAGACTGAAAATAAAATACCATTTTTGCTATTCTCTTATAGCGCGCGTACATAATGTTTGAACATATTATATAAGTCGGTGGTCTTACTAAGCCAGAAGGCAACAATACAACCACAGGATAAGTGTTCCCAACCAGTGCACTAAACTGCATTCAACTGTATTATGTTCAATAATACACATTTTCAACTCGTTTCCAAAATAGGAAATTGTGTTTTATTAAGCAAAGTTAGTAGTGACAAGCCGTGACCGCAAGAAAATGTTCAGTATTCTGACACTGACATGCAAATTAATCAGAGCTTCCACGAAACTCACTGGGTTTAATATTACAAGAATCGACTAGAAAACTCTCTCTCTCTCTCTCTCTCTCTCTCTCTCTCTCTGATGGTTGGTTGGATGGAAGAGAAGGCTTAACAGGTCTTAATCCAGCCATCAATAAAGACGACAATCAATCAATAAATCAATCTCTCTCTCTCTCTCTCTCTCTCTCTCTCTCTCTCTCTCTTCTCTCTGTCTCTCTGTCTCTCTGTCTCTCTGTCTCTCTCTCTCTCTCTCTCTCTCTCTCTCTCTCTCTCTCTCTCTCTCTCTCTCTCTCTCTCTCTCCGCCTTGCCACCCCGTGGATAACGCGGTGCGAGTTTCATTTCACGAAGAAGTTTGTGCAAAACATAATCCTCAGGTTAATAATAACACCACCATAGATTTTATATAAGATCGTCTCAATTTCTTGAAGCTAACTCTCAACCTACGACACATCCAATCATATCTTGTCGGGAACAAGTCGCTTCCAATTTCAATTAATTAATGTTTCTGTTTTATTTCTAGATATTGGAAAGAACTGTACATATTAATGACTAATCGACTATCGATCGATACACAAAACTAGATTATTTTGTAATAGATATTATATTGGAGAACAAAGAACGTAGACAAACGATGGCCCACACGATCTGAGACAGCGTCCGTATCAGACAGTAATAACGTGCCCGCCTTGTCTCCCACGCTACTTTAGTGAGTTGAGTGACTTGTAAAGAGTGAAAATCTTGTAAATATTCGCGGAAACTGGGAGATGTGTGCTTGGTTTGTGCGGTTGTTGCCAGTTGTAAGCCAGACTTACAGTGTAGCCACAACAAACGCGGCTCGCTCAACAAAGCAGCTGATGTACACTGACTTTACGCACCTGAACTGAACACCGCAACTGAACACGAAATAGTTCAGCATCGATAAAATGAAAATGTTATGGATCCATCTAAATTCTCTAATGACTCGATGGTTAGGAATGGGAAATATGCAATGAAAACATAATTCCAAAGGGCATTTTCTGTTGGCGACGCCAAAATGAATCTCCTGCGTTATACGAGGCAATCCAGAGGTCTAGGGTTCGACCCTGAGTCCAAGGTTGGCGCCAGTCCACAGCTAAATGCTGTAAAGAAAGCTCCTGCACCTAACTATTGCGGATTGCCCGAAGAACGACAAGTTTCCCCCGGAAACGTTGCCCCTTTGACGACCTCGTCGACAGCAGTGGCGTATCCAAGGGGGGTGGGGGGTGGGGAACAACCCTCCCCCTTTTGCCCCAAAAAGTGTGAAAGTGCACTTTAAAGTTTCAATGGAGAATAAAGAATTACTGTTTTATCGCAATAGTAAAGGCAATTTATACCATCTGACCAAAAGAGGATTTTAGTAGATACAAAGTTGGCCATTGTGATGTTTTAAAACTCAGATTTTCACCAAAATGACCTTGAAAGAGAAGATTTTTAGATTAAAAACAGGATGCGCCTCCAAGATAATTTCTATAAGTGTGAGTTACCACTTTCCACTATTTTCCAAGGGGTGGAACGTAAGGGGTGACGCGGGGGGACAAGGAGTGGATAGGCCTGTGCTGGTCAGAACCAGCCACAATCGTATGGGGAGGGCAGGGGTTCCCCTACGTCGTGGTCGTCTTCGTCTGTGTCATCATCCCAGGATTTTAGTAAATAACAAGTTGGTCATTATGATGCTTTAAAACGCACAGATTTTCACCAAAATGACCTTGAAGAATTTTTTCCGGGGGGAAAGCCCCCCGGACTTCCACTTAGCCTTCGGTACCAAAATGAATTATTTGATAGAACCTCCCTTTATGAAATCCTGGATACGCCACTGGTCGACAGACAGATATATATGATCCAAATGTCTGTGTGTTCTAGCCGAGGTTTTGAACAAGAAGAAGATGTCAGCGAGTGAGAACCATTTCTCCATAGTGGAGCGCTACAACCGTGGGTGGTTGAAGCGGCCGTCGCTGATCGACTGGTACGTGCACCCTGGCGGCAACCCTGCTGACCCATTCATGGACGGCAGGCTTGACGACCAGGAGGGCGAACCTTCCACCTCAGGAGCGACCACATCGCGGGCAGTCACAACATCAGAGGTGAGCACAACGTCGCGGGCGCTCACAAGAGCGATGTGGAGAGACCAGATGAACACTGTGGTGGTCGAGGAACCGGACCCAGTCGTCATTGCCATATACATACAAGAACCGATAGAAGAATAGAGCCGGCGAGTCACATTTTATGCATGATTTTATTTCACATATTTTATACTTCTTTTTCGACATATTCTTGGTTGTGTGTGTCAATATTACGTTCTAGTTACCGGTAACATGGGGTGAATAGGAACTATGGGGTGAATAGGAACAAAACTTCCTCTAAATAATACTAAATTCGTAATTGCCGCTCTTTTTAAACAGCTCACATAAGGTTTATTGTAGTTGGTACACTACATTTTGCAGTTCCCTCTAAAAATAGACTAAACTTGACAACCGCAGCCTTTATAATAGAAAATCAGCCTCAATGTTATGAAAAGCATTGGCACATTTAAGAGAGCTGATAAACTTTGTCATTTCTCTTTATCTGGGAAGAGTTACATATCTTATAAACGTAGGACTCCATTATCAAGATATATTTTTTTTAAAATGTAATTTGTGTTCCTATTGACCCCTGGCTAGGGTTAATAGGAACAGCTAGCATATCTATATGTATTTTCAGGCATATTTATATCCCTGTTCCTATTGACCCCACATGGAGGTGAATAGGAACGCACAATATAAAAATAAAAATAAAATATAAATATTCATATACTCTGTTAATGGTTGGTTATATTATTTAAAGGAACCACATAGCTATAATTTAAAAAATATCTCATTGGTTTACTATGATTCATGTTGAAATAACAAGAAGTTAACTTACAAAACTGTTCCTATTCACCCCACCTTACGGTACTTGTGGCTTAATTTTAAACTCGTAAGCAAAACAATCACTACGAAATGTATTTTGTGCGTCGTATCCATTCTAATTGCGAAGTGTTTTAAGCGTTAAACCGTTTTCGAAGAAGACAGCAAGCACCTTGGTGTTAAAATTAAATACAGTTTATAATATAATATATACACTAAATTTTGAATGATAATGCTTTAAACTTTCTTTTGCCGTTTTCACTTACATTTTATTTTACCGGCACTTAGTAATTGTTAAACGTTTGATGTAAAATTCCCTTGGAAGCCTATGCCCCGCCAAACTGTCCCTGTACATTTAAGTTGCAAGTTTGTGTAAAGAATATTATTGTATCAATGAGTACAAACGATTGTTGCAGTATGTAGAATTATTATTATTATTATTATTATTATGCATAATTGTTTTCATTACACTACATTGATTTATGCGCAGTACTGATCACGCATCATGATCTTCACCTACTTTACTAAAAAATATGGCTGTGAGATTTATTAATTTTAGAGAAGTAATCAATCAATTAACTTCAGGAAAAAGAATATTATTAGTTTGTGATTGGATCTGTGTAAACCAATGTTTACATATTATACAATGATCTTTGTTTTATTTAAAATGGGGGGCATGTCACAAGAATATTTCTATAATCTGTAGTCTTTGACTGACTTACGTGATTCCATAAGACTGTGATACAAGAAATGTTAGCTCAAGGTAGAAGTAAGGGACCATGTAATGTATATACCATTGCCTTGTCAGAGCACAAATGTTTATGTAAAGATGTCAGACTTAAGAGGAAGGGATAGTCGCGAAATTAAAACCAAACGAAATTAGTTTTTTCGTGATATCTCGAGAACAATGCAAAATATCTAAAAACAGATTGCAGACAGCTCTGTGGTTTTGTTAGAACAATATAATGCAAGAAAAATATTCAAATTTAATAATCGGTGCGGTTCATAAGATATGCATGAAATTAATTGAATATATAAAATAAAAAAACTAAATTACCATCATATTACAATATTTTTTGCACAGGCTATAAGTTCTCCCAAAACCACAGGGCTGTCTGCAATCAGTTTTTTAGATATTTTGCATCGTTCTCGAGATATCACATAAAAAACTGTAATTTCGCGTGGTTTTAATTTCGCGACTATCCCTCCCTCTTAAAACATGCAAATCGATCTTTTTGATTAAAAAACACTAATCTAGAAATTGCACTTCATGTTCCACGGATTTGGCTGTTACCTCTGCTAAATTAAATTATAAACATGTGTGTGTTATTTGTGTAATGTTCATGTGATAGGTATTGTCATCAATTGTTGAATTGTGAATAATCAATAAATATATTAATTTGATATTTTAATATATGATTGTGTTCATTTCCATGTATCATACAACTTTTTTAATAATAAATAATATTCTGTCACTACAGAAGTTCCTAAGTAAATAAATGAATGAATGAATTAATTCGTATTTAGAGTCTACCCACTCAGTCATAACTGATTTTCAGTGGGGGGACATTAAACCAAAGCGACCAAGCCAACCCTGTAGGCCCCGACGACTAAGTAGGTCGTGTGGTAAGTGCATGTTGAATTAGACTAGGAACCCCAAAAGTACATGGAGATTGCAAAGTATAAAGACATCAATTTCTCAACAATGATATTTGTTTTATTGTTTGTTTATATCACAATGTGGGGTCAGTTTTAGTTTGTAAGGTGTAAAAAACTGACCATTTACTGTTAGATCTATAAACCACAAATGCCATGGTGTGCGTGTGCTAATTTCTCAACAATGAATCATATTTATTTATTTTTCTTACAATATAATCAACATAGAATGTGACCTAACGTTCAATAATGGTTTGTTGTGAACGATTTAAAAAAATGTTGTCGACCTACTGTTTGTTGGTGATATCTCTGAAGTGTCTCATGCAGGCCTCTAATACTGGTGGCTTGCTAATCTTGCGATTCTCCTCTGAGGTACTCCTAACTTCTATTTCGATACTATCATGTTCCCACGCGTGAACTATCCTCGGCACCGCTGGTTCTTGTTTCAGTGGCCTAGCTACCACATCACACGAGGCAACGCAGGCGGGAGATGAGATTTCCAAGCAAATACGATACAATAACAAGTACAAGCTGCGGACATCGCCGGGTGTAAACGTGACTGCGTTAGAAAACAACTTCGTTGTTATCTTAGTCCTGCTCCTGGCACAGACATACGCCAAAACGTAAATCTTACGATTACGAGTTTTCTACTTTTCTATAGCGACAGTGGTGGGCCATCAAAGTCCAACTCGCAACCTTCTCGTGGTTTGACCCGTTAGTAGGGGAGTTTCACTCCCTGAAACTAATGGCGAGCTCTGGGTCGTCGTCGGGGAACTTTCCCCTTCCCGTTGACTACCTCCCCGACGGCGACGACAATACAACACGGACGGATGATGACACAGACGAAGACGACCACGACGTGGGGGAACCCCTGCCCACCTCATACGCTTGTGGCTGGTTCTGACCAGCACAGGCCTGTCCACCCCTTGTACCCCGCGTCACCCCTTACGTCCCTCCCTTTGACTAACTCCCCGGCGGCGACGACAATGACAACACGGACGGATGATGACACAGACGAAGACGACCACGACGTGGGGGAACCCCTGCCCTCCCCATACGCTTGTGGCTGGTTCTGACCAGCACAGGCCTGTCCACCCCTTGTCCCCCCGCGTCATACACAGAACGGTGGCGTAACTTCTATTTTCTTAGGCCTAAGTGCGAACAAGAAACGATAACTTCAATTATATACTGAACATCACTTTGTGGAACCTACTCTATAAAATCTATATACTGCATATCGGACAGCTTCCTCTAATGGAAACCTATTGAAGAAGAGTATGCATTGTCCCCAAGAATTAAAAATAGCCATTTCAGTGCATTACATTTGATTCACACTTAAATTCTCAGAACTTGTTTTATTCATTATTGACACCGACATAGAAAATACACGAATCAAATTGCATTAATATTTCCGTTGAAAAGCAAAGCACAAAGCGGTACATACTAAGTAACTTGTAGTTTCTGTTGTATCTATTCTATGTAAGTGTATGTAAACAAGTGTTAATTTACTGGTATTAATAATGACCGATATAAACACTTGTTGCGTAAAAGAATTGACATATTATCGCAATGCAGAACTGAACTACACCTTCCGGAATTTGAACGATTACAACAATTTGGCGCGAAATTTTCTTTTAGCAAACGTCGACGGTGCTGCGATCTCTTAGCCGTTGCGCTCTCTACACAACGCAACAATGTAAAGTAGCCCGTGAATCTTTTCCCTCCGCCCTCAGATGTAGATCGCAGGTGTTGATATGATGTTTCGTAATGAGCTATCAATGCCCTTGTGGCGCAGTGGTTAGCGCTTTGGTCTCATAATCCAAAGGTCGTGGGTTCGATCCCCACCTGGGGCAATCTTTTTAATTTTTTTTAACAACTGTTTTTTACTTGTAACGTGTTTATGCTTTTAATTTTTTAAGTGTAGTGGAATAGGAAAGTAGCTACTGGTTGTTTTTCACTTGAACACCTAGTTTCTGTAGCATATTGTACTGTGTGTGTGGGCGGACGGGGAGGACGCGTCCACCCACTTACTTTACGATGTAAAGCTGATAAACAAAAACGACACCTATTACTATTATCTACATGCCCGCTTCATATAATTTAAAGCAGCTCCCAACCATATATATATAGATACTGTTAATAGATATAAAATATAAATATAAAACTTATTTGTATCCACGTAATATTATCATGCCATATTATGTGGCGTGTTTTGTATGAAGGAGATGAATGAACGATTTTTGAAAGTAATTACATAACTAGATATTTAAAGTCATAATTTACATAATACTACCATATACTGTACCTAGATTGTTTTTTTAAATTCTTTTTAACACTGATGTTATCCTAACGTATTATTACATAATTTAGTTAAAATTAATACTGTTATGTTTAGATTATTTAGCTCTTGTTGCACATAATAACTTGTGTGATTATTATAGAATTTTAAATTTTAATATGTTTCAATTTGTAATTGATATTTTTATGTTGCGTTGTAATGATAACGTGGTTGGATTGAAGAGAAGGCCTAACAGGCCTTAATCCCGCCATCAATATAAAGACGACAATCAATCATTTTAATCAATCATTGTAGCAGGGACTACAAACTTTTCCCGAAACAATTTGTTCCATAGGCAGTTCTTATTCTTGTAGGCCGTCGAGCGTCCGTTCACTGATTATTTTAGAAATAAACCACTGTGTATGGGGTTGAGGGCCTAGGCCTACACTGCTGTTGAGACCTAACAGGGTACTCGGCGGGCATACTGTGTTGAGTGTATAAGGCTAGACCTTTAGACATACGGCTACGAATACGTTTTCTTTTAAAAACATGCCATGCCTTTTATGCAATCACAATAAACTTTTAAATTTAATGCATAATAGTGCATAGACGTAAATATAATTTTTTTTAACCATTTACATAGTACTTCGGCGGCCTTTTAAAAATATATCGCTTTAAAAATCTTTTAGATCAGTTTTAGGTTCGAAATTATGCATATTAAAACGCAGGAACATTTAGTATTTCATGTCATGTATTTATTTATTTATTGATAAAAAATACAAATTCGTGAAAAAATTTATTTTATATTATTACGAAATTTATTACGTTTTTACCGACAGTGTTGGCTCGAGCGCTAAGCGCGCGACTGTGATTCGCGAGGTCCCGGGTTCGAATCCCGTCGAGACCGGCAGTCCTGACAAAGTTTTTTACGAGGATTTCCTCTGTCGTTAATGCGAATGCAAGGGATTGAGTTCCTCGGACATCCCTTCACGATTCTCCTAACTCCAAGATACCTATCTATAGTTATACCTGAATATGGGGGCAAGCTTTGCACCCTGAGCAGATTTCCCAATAGAAATTTAAATAATTGTTTTCTTATTTGCTAGACGTGGTTCTATAACTTTTTCGGGGTTCGATAATATACAACCCGGGCGCAATATTATTGTGGCATTTTATTCCGCAAACCAAAAGAATTATTCTACAACAGTTGACAATACTCTTTTGTTTTTAATAGCACCAGTACTTGTCATAACATTATTCTCCGCAAGCGGCAGAGGGTGACAACGCACACGGATCGTACACTATCGGGGCAGACTTTGGCGATCCGCGTCAGTCGTCACCCCTCTAACAATACTATTTCAACATTAATAAAAACATTAAACAAGATGAGACATATTAAAAACATAATGGTTAGTTTACAAAAGACGTCCCTCAAATTGGGCGTCCTCTTCCCGAGCCGACCAGTACATCGAAGCCAGTAGCTCATCCCCGGTCTGCCCCATGGATTCTAGCTATAGTAGTATTTACTAGTTGGCATGTTTGCAAAGATACACGGAAAGGTAGCGATATTTTATTAGTTTTTATTAAATTATTGTAGTGATAGTGGGGTATCAAGCCTTGAACTTGTTCATTAACTATCTGTAGCATAAAATGACCGTTAAAATATTATATCTTGTAACTGTGATTAAACACGAAATTTTCAATTTATTTTATCCAGAAATTGGTGAAAATTGGTGATTTGGGAAAATTTCTTAAATCAGCAGTAAAACCTACTTGTTTTTTGTTCCACATAGATACTACAGCATCGTACTAATCTAAAATGGCCCTTTACAACATTGTGTCTTGAAACTGTGCACAAATATACACTCAAACAAACAAAAATATGCATTCCAAAATCACACCCTTTCTTGGTACCGAACCTCTTGCCAAAAATACAAAAAAAAAATAGAAGATTTACAGAAATGGCCGTCGAGTACGTCAATAAAGGCCAATATTTTTTTGGATCAAAATCCTCCCAAGGTCACGTGGCATAAAGATCGTCTCCATGTTATTTTTTGGGGAGATTTTTGCCGATGGTACGTAGCTCGAAAAAACTAAGTTTGACATTATTTCGAGGGGTCTTGGCGGACTCAATAATTTTACTGTTAGTGTCTAAATTCATAACTGGTTAGCCTGAATGAAATATATTTTTTGAGTTTAGCGGGTGAATACCCCTTTAATGTCACCCTTAATTAATAAATAAAAAATAAATCAAACATCCCAACCATATTTTTCCTCGGCATTCGTTTTAGTTTCGTCCTCAATTATTTATTCAGTCATCTCATTCGAGGCAGCTAAACTTCAATCCGGGGAATGTTACCGTCTTCATCGCTAGACGTAGCTCGTAACTGACCAGGAATCGAAAAACAAAACAAGGAAACTCATGAGAGTCAGCGAATTGTGTTTCTCGGATATCTTTGCTGTGCTCTTTTAGGTCCGTGTCGCGATCCAGACACAGCGTTGCCACTTGTCAGACAGCTGGGCCAAATACGGCGTTGCCAGATTCAGATAATGGATCCATGAAAACATTACTAAAGGCCTTGGAACCTTGGTCTTTTTTGTAAAAGAATTTAGAAATAAAAATTCAGTGAATATTTTAAACTATATATAAATATTATCTTCAGCATACCAGTAGCTAAAAACCACTGAAGAGTTACTTAGTTTTCCCTAATTGCATGGAGATCATGTCACACGTGAGAGACAATAATGAATATTTTATTGATTAAAAAATCATATTACGTGTATTACCACTTCAGTCACAGAACTGATTTCAAGTTGGGGACATCAAATTTAAACCCGACCAAGCCAATCCTGTAGGCGCCGACACCATCGACGAAATTGGGGGGGGGGGGGGCAGAGGAGGGGGAAGCAGTGGTGGGTAGCCGGGTCTGGGGCAAAGTCCCAGCCGCCGGAGGTCCTTTCGGCGAAGGCGAAAACATTTTTGACCATAAGGGATTAAGTTTTACCTACATATGGACGTTATCATAAGAAGTTACCAAAAATAAATTTGTGATTTGATGATTTAATTTTAGTAATATTACGCGTGCGGCAGGCATTTGACATTGGAGGGTGGGGTGGGGGGGGGGAATCAGGGGGGGAAGCCATCTTCTGAAGGGCAAGTGCCCCCCAGGATCCTCCCGTAGCGCCGCCACTGCATCGTCGAGTGAACAATGACCGACTTGATACCAGCATACTTAAAGGGGTATTCACCCGCCAAACACAAAAAATAATATATTTTATTCAGGCTAACTCGGTTTGAATTTAGTTGATTGATTGGATATTGCTTAACGTCTCATATAATGCACAATCACAAGGCCACAAAGTGACGTCATCGCCATCAAATTCCAACTCGCAACCTTCTCGTGGTTTGGCCCGTGATTAGGGGAGTTTATCTTCCTGAAACTAATGTGCGAGCTCTGGGTCGTCGTCGGGGAACTATCCCCTTCCCTTTGACTACCTCCCCGACGGCGACGACAATGACAACACGGACAGATGACACAGACGGAGACGACCACGACGTGGGGGAACCTTTGCCCTCCCCATATGCTTTTGGCTGGTTCTGACCAGCACAGGCCTGTTCACCCCTTGTCCCCCCGCGTCATCCCTTACGTCCCTCCCTTCGTCTCGATTAGCCTAGTTGCACAAATATGAGACGTTAAGCAATATCCAATCAATCTACTAGCATAGCAACCCCCCCCCCTCACCCTCCCAGACAGTCGACACGGGCTTGGCGCGCTTTCTTGCTTCAAGGTCAATGTTGCCGATGGAACTCGGCTGTGTTTCACGCGGAATTATTGGATGAGCGAAGCGAAGACTTCAATTTCACTGACCCCCCAAAAAATTTAGCTCAGGTGTTTTTTTTTTTGTTTTTTTGTTTTTTTTTTTTTTTTTTTTTTTTTGTTTGTATTTTTGTCTGTTTGTTCGCTCTCTACCGGGCAAACGGCATATGCGATCTTGATGAAAATTTGACACGACCTTCGTTTTCTCTGAACTTAGACTTGCTACATTTTTGGGTACAATCGAAGAAATATTTCTCATGAATATCGTACTTTTACGATTTTTTTCGCTTTTTAGTGCGATATTTTCGTGACATTTGGGCCGATTTTGACCAAACGGGTGGGGCTACAACGTTCATATTTCACATGGACATTAAGGTAATGTGATGTATTGCTTTCTGAAAGAAAAAGTTGAAAAAGTTAGCCAGAATCGAGAGAAATAAAGCTTTTAATATAAGTTTTTTGATTTTTTGTGCGATATTTTCGTGCCATTTGGGCCAATTCTGACCAAACGGGTGGGGCTACAACGTTCATTTTATACATGGACATTAAGGTTATGGTGATGTAGTACCTTTTGAAAGAAAAAGTTGAAAAAGTTAGCCAGAATCCATAGAAATAAAGCTTGTAATAAAAGTTTTTTACGGTAAATAATACCAATTGACAAGAAACAAAAGAAACTTGACAACATTCACCTACAATGCGTAGGCAGCTAAACAAAGCACTTTCAAAAGTAAAGATATTCCACGCAAACTAAAAACTTTTAAAAGCTCATCCATCAACGCGGCGGGACTTTAGCGTTTTCCTAGTAATTGTAATTGTGAAGTGATTCGTTGGTGTGAAATCCAATAGTTTACGCGTACGCCGCATGAAGTCGTGTTCGGGATTCGTAATACTTCAACATGGTCTAGGCCTAGACCAGGCCAAATGTGATCGTGTGCAAGTGATAAAGGCAAGAGTGTAGGAGCCTAGGGCTACCTGTACCATCTTCCCACAATTTTTAAGAAATACCTTCCTGTTGCTAGTATTTGAAAGAAGTGACTCGTGTGTGTGTGTGTGTGTGATAATTTGCACCACCTCTATGGAGCCTGCAGCCTTGGATCTAGCCCAGGCCTACTGGAGCCTCAGAACGAGCCTACTGGAGCCTGAAGCCTTGGACCCAGCCTACTGGAGCCTCAGAACGAGCCTACTGGAGCCTGAAACCTTGGACCCAGCCTACTGGAGCCTCAGAACGAGCCTCCTGGAGCCTAAAGCCTTGGACCCAGCCGACGAGCAGCCAGTAAAGTAAGACGCATGCTTCTGTTGCATTTCCTTAGGCCAGTGAACAACCAACCCAACCTGCTTGCATGCTGCATGCAATATTGAAAGTGCAAATACTCTGTTTTGATCTGATCGAGAACAGCTTTAAAGGTATAATGGCTTTGTCACCACAAGGAGAAAAACAAAACCCATTTTATTAGATTACTGTCGAGGGGGGGGGGGGGGGGGGGGGGGGGGGGGTAGTAATTTCACAACTGATCTCTTGTGCAAAATTAATGAGACCAGCTTTTGGGGACAATGTCTTTGCCACACAAGTAGGAGAAAAACAAAACCCATTTTATTAGATTACTGTTGGGGGGGGGGGGGGGGGGGGAGGAATGTATATGTATTAATTTTACAACTGATCCCTCGCGCAAAAGTAATAACACAGGTCGCAGTAAAACGTAGAGGTAGTAGCCTAGAGGTCGCTACGTGTAGGCCTCTAGGCCTGGGCACATAGTTGGTTGCAGATAAGATTTCCACTGCACTGTTGCCCTGACACTGTGACCATCGGTTCGGAAAAATTACACCACTTCTCTCTAAAACCTTAGACTCAATTCAGCATTCAGCATTAAAACTTCTTCCAAAAAAAAAAAGACAGCTTATTCTATGAAATGATTTCGTACAATTTTTAGACGCTTATAGTATAGGGCTAGTTTGACAGTTTGAATCTTTACGTAGGTACCTAAATTAATCATCTTACAAAGCTAAAGCCATACCTATTCTAAACGCTTCAGGGTACACAATTCGGGTTAGGACATTTGATTTAGAGATAGAGATAGACTATAGGCTTTTAGGTTTCAGTGACATCAGCTAGGCCTACAAGAACTTCAGCCCCCCTCCCTCACCCCACCAAGCCCTCTGCAATAGGGAACTTATACTATCACATTTTACTGTTCTACTTGCTTTGGACCAAGTTCCGCGACTTAAGAGTGATCTTATTTGCATGCGGTGGGAAAGATTTTTCTACTTTTTTAGTTGATTAAAGTTTTCTTAAACTCGTTCCTGGAGATTATCTGGCTCGTTTCTAGAAGCACATTTAAAAATCTTAGTTTTCCAAAAGGCTTGATAGGCACCTAGGCCTACATAATATTTATCCTTGAATATCAAATAATAGTCACTAGTTTTTTTGTCCTTTTTGAATTGTAGGCCGATATATCAGGAAATTGTTATTATAAGTAGGCCTAGTAGGCACTAAGCCTACGTTTGTATAATCAGATCAGCAACAAAAGACTATCGAAGAGAGAAAACGTCGCAGTCGTTTAAAAATAAATGGTCGGGAAATACAAATCATTTTCGAACTTTGAACTATAAGGCCTAGGGCTATACAAATTAGGCCGACTATAAAGAATTTTACGATCGTTCCCAGAATTTTCAAATAAAGATCTATCCATTGCACATAGGCCTCTAACTCACAAACATAGAATCGAACATTAATGTATTAAGTCTGCTAGGTTTCAGTTTTTCAGTTGACCCCACCCCCACCCCCATGGTCCCACGGCACAACTCACTATGATCAAGTAAGGCTTAATAATCTTTTCAGCATATTCTAATAGTACTATAAGAATTGTTTATCTTTAGATAAGTTGTAACCTGTCTTTTATTTACAATGTGTAGACAGTAGGCTAATCTTGAAGTTATTTTACAGGCTGTGGTAGCTGGTTGGTATGCAACCGACTAGGCCTATACCTTACCATGTCGGCACTAATATTTGTATTTATTTGTATGTAATTTGTATCAAGGCAATTTGGTTTTATTTTATAAAGCTTGTGTTTTGTTAGCTACTCGGGATCAGCTGCACATTTATGTTGAATTTCTTTCGAATTAAGAGAAAAAGACTATGCATGTGCATTGTAGTGCTTCGCCAAGTTTGTGGCTAGTAAGTTGAAGTTAGAAAACGTTCAGAAGAAGAATTGTATTGGTGCATCTCATATGTGTCGGTGATGCTTATTTTCAACACGATTGGTTCGTCTATCATGATTCCGGTTGGTCACAATAAATGTGTGAACATTGACACAAAATTCATTTATCAGTGACAGTGGTGTTTACTGGTTACTGGTTACTGCTTAGGCCTCTCATTGAAAAAAAAACACTGCCTGAAGTGAAAAATGGGCCGTTTTGGTAACTTATTACGAGAAATATCAATAATGCTATCGAACTGAGTGAGTAAACTGAACCGAGCTTTGTGTGCTTGCCTCCATGTAGTTCGAACAGTACGAGACTACTGCACCCGAGAAGCATGTTCTAAGGATGGTAGTGGTCCCCATGTGAAAAAATGTGAAAAATGTGTCAAATGAGGAACTGTGTGAAAACCTGTGGAAAAACTGTATCTTTTTCAATTTTGTGTAAAAACTGTGAAAGTTTAAAATGTTTGTAAAATCAGTAGGCCTACCTACTACTTTAAACACATGTACAACATAACAAAATTTAAATACCGGTATTAATATGTAGGCCTAGATAGGCCTATTTTGCCCTCAACACTGCATAATATACTGAGTGGTTTAAATTTAGCAACTCGCCGCCTTCTGGTTGGTCATCTTTATCAGTGTTGTTCCAGATAACCAAAAATATTATCTAGATACAGATAAGATAATCTTCCTTAAAAATTATCTAGATACAGATAATAGATATTGCACATGAATTGTATCTAGATATAGATACATATACTGGCAAAGTATCTAGATGATAGATAATAGATAATTTTACAAAAAATGTACCCATAGGCCCAATTCAATTTTCTGTAACAAGTTTGAGGGTCCTAGGTCTATTGTTTAAATTATAGTGTTTATATTCGTTCCTTCAAGTCTAGCGTTTTTGGTTGGAACATAGCAAGCCATTTATTAGAAAAGGGTAGGCCTACTTTCTTGGTACAAAAGGCATGCAATAATAATATATTTGACTGTTTTAACCTATAGGCCCTGCATAGAGCTATATACACAATAAGAAATTGCATGATGCAAACGATAATATAATTCCAGTTACATTATTTTGAGGCCTATTAAACAGGAAAGGATTGTTTGACTGAAATGTTTGAGATGTTATTTTTTAATGAGCCTTTTAAAAGCTAAGTTCACTATTCAAATATTAACGCTATTGAACTTTCAGAAAGTTCATGTTTGTTAGCTTGTATAGACCTCATTTTTTAAAGTTCAAATTCATCAGAAAAAATACGGACTTGGCCTAAGTTCGTATTAAGTTCTTTCAAAAGTTCATAGGCCTAATATAAAAATAAACAAATTCCTGAACTAGGCCTAGTTCTTTGGAGTGCCAAGCTGAACAAAGTTAGCAATAATTGATAGCGATTCTGTTTTTTTTGTACCTATCTGTTATCTAATGTTAAGATTCAGATAATAGCTAACAAGAAATATTATCTGAGATAAGATAATTGATACTTTGAGATCTTGTAATCTAGATAAGATAATAGATAAAGCAATGTTATCTAGATGATTATCTAGAAAACATTATTTAGAATTTAGATAATGGCACAACACTGATCTTTATGCAATGATAGGTAATAGTTACTATGTTGTTAGTTGTGATGGTTTAACGGAATCTCATGTGGAAACAATTGTGACAAAATGCAATTTTTATATTTAAAAAAAAGTGAATTTTTACAAATGGCTGGACCACCCCTGAAAACCCGTTCAGGGTGCGAAATACCGAGAGAACAATAATTATGTTATGTTAAATATAAAGTTAACTAGATGAAGTTGTGGAAACTACATTATGCTATGTTTGTAAGCTGGGGAACTGTGTAGGCCTACCACATATGTTGTACACGTAAAAACTTACACCGGTAGCACATAAATATTATTTGTATAATTTATTAAGTATAAGCAAAGTTGTAATATATTATGGCCATACCCCATCCACGATTTATATTGGATTGTTCATAGTTCTATTCTTGAAACTCGTCATAATTTTAATATTGTAGAAAACATGCTTTAACATTTGAATCGCAAACATGTATGTCGGATATTTAGCACAGTGTCAGACGGTGTTTTAGTAGGCTAATTTGACATTAGTATTTAATCTAATAACAATTAAAACAAAAGTTATTCACGAAAATTTCAATTCTCGTAGCGCTATGGAACTCAATATGAATTTACGGTTAGGATCATAGGGCGAGAAAAGATAATAATTGTCGACGAAATATTGCCGGGAGGTAAGGACTGGTCACTGATGACGCTAGAAAGGCTTAGAGTGAGATAGCCTACGTCTTTTAGCGTTTTAGGTTTGTGATGCTAAATCGATGAACACATATTTTGTAAAATGCTACAATATGTTAATATTAGAATTTGAAAAATTCCATACCTTTTGCGAACTAGTTTTAGCATTGCATTCTTACGTCTTATCTGGCTTTATTGAATTTAAATGCTCCTATAGGCCTAGGCCTAATTCATCGTTTTCCATTAGCATTGAAAGAAAAAAATAGGGTTTAAGTAGAAAGAAATAAACGGATGCTACAAAATGCCGAATTTGAAAAAGTAAATGCTAAACAATAACAAATAAAAATCCTATTTTTATTTTTTACATATCACTATAACCAGTTGGGAGCTGCGCTTCACCAAGAACTAAATCACTTCGAGAAATAACTTCTGCTATGTTGATATTTACTTCAAATAAAAAACTTCATGTCATGTTATAACAAATATGTACAAAAAATGCACTATAGTAGTTCTACTCGAGCAGAAAAAAACATCCAACTCTTATTGGTCTACGGTACGAAAAACGTGATCAATTTTTACCGGATAGCTTCTAAAAAGTTTATAGGAAAACAATTTTTGTAAAACAAGCTCCAACTACTAGTTCTTCTACACTTGAGTAGGCCTATGTAAGTTTGGATCATCGCCTATGACAGAAACATCTTCAGACAGGATTGCCCGTGGAGGGCTCATAGATCGTACGACCTGCCCAACGTGAGTCTTGCGCTAGAAACATTACTTCTCTTTGTTGGTGAACGTAAGAGACAAAACAAAAATACCGGCAAGCCTGCTAAACACAACGTAGGCATCATTGACTGTTCAGGCATCTAAGATACCTTTTTAGATAGTAAAAGTTTTACACAAGTCTTCAGTCCTTGGTGAAGTCGGTTCAAGATCAGCGCATTCTTCGACTCGTACAATTTATGTCAACGAATTAGCAGAGTGAAATAAATTTTAAGATTATTGTTTGTATGTTTATATATGCTTAAATGTTCTTGGTATCTAAATGCGTAAATAAAACAATTCAATATAAATCTTATCCGGCACAATTTGGTAGGGGATTTTCTTTAAAAAAAAATGTTTTGTTTGTAAGATTGTGCAGGCCTACACCGTGTCTGTTTTAAAGTGTGAAATTGTTTTGTTTGAAAGATTGTGCCGGCCTAGACCGTGTCTGTTTTAAAGTGTGAAGTGTAATTTATTTATGTGACTCTTAAATAATACACTCGAGGTTAAATACTTTAATATAAATGTAATAGAAGTAAAACAGTTGATATCCTTTGCATGTAACATGTGAATAAAATATATAACATGTGCTCTCTCTCTCTCCGATACACTCTCTCCAACACACTCTCTCACAGACTCTCTCTCTCTCACAGACTCTCTCTCTCTCTCTCTTTCTCTCTCTCTCTCTCTCTCTCTCTGGCTCTCTCTGGCTAAAACTGAAAGAACGACGAATGCTATCCTTAATTATGCTTACAATGAAAATTATGAAGACAAAATCTCCCCCCTATATTTATAATAAGTTCACAAGAATGGATAGAATACATAACCGCACAAACAGGCACACGCGAAACATGTTACAGATACCAAAGCATCGCACAACAAAATGTAATAAATCATTCATTATCACGGCAAGTCGGCTATGGAATGAATTTGGACTTGAATTGTATACTAGCAGGTCGAATATAACTCTCCGAAATCAAATACACAATACACTGCTTTCTAGGTATACTGGGAGTATAAGTAAATAATTAATATTATGTGTACAATATATTAGTCTCGCTATTGGGAATAGAGCACATCATTATAATTGCTTGCAGAATTTACTATAGTATACGTTTATATTATTGTCAATCAATTTCAACATCAATTATTGTATGAAATTTGTATCCACAGTTATTAGTATGTATCTAATATTAGTTTAGTAGAAATAGTAGTAGTAGTAGTCAGTGGCGGCCCGACCATATAAATTCGGGGCCATGGCCCCGCGGGAAATAGGTGGGTGGGTGGTCAGCTCAGGGTGTATGGGGGTGGAGGTTGGGGGGTGGACGTAAGCAGGCTAATTAATCATTGAGTGTTTGTTACATAAATATGAGCGATAAAAGAAATAGTATCATGCCTGTATGATGAAAACTTCCCGAACAAGCCAATCCTCGTGTCAGATGGGAATGTATAATTGTGATGGTTTTTAAATGCGCGCTCAAAAGATCGTGCCAAATAAACTGAAAAAGTACAAGGTCTCCCAAACGCGCGGTACCATCAAGAATACTACCAGTGGTGCCCGGTGGGTACGGGTGTCCGCACTCCGCAAGGGGTGGGGCACGGGGCTGGTGCCCCCCCTGGTTTTGCTTCCAAGATCCCTAGCCAAGTTTTTAAAACATTTGATAGTCCTATTTTCTTCGGTTTCTTCTTGACCAACATTTTTGTTAAAAAAACGAAATGATGAATTAGCTTTTAACTCAAGAAAAAGACCCAACCCCCAACGAGCCAAAGACGAGACCTTCCAGGACAGTTAGCGCCCACCCCAGGGAGCAAGGTAGCGGTTGTTTCCAGTAGCCTGGGGTTGGGGGGGGGGAGAGGGGCAAAGAAAGTTATTATTGAGAAAAAAATATGAGAGAGAATAAAAGAAAAAACACGACGAAAAACGAAAAAGAGGGTGTCACTGTAGTGGGAATTAATACAAGAAAACCATACCAATGTTTATGTATGAACCTATTATTACTTGCGTAGACACAGGAAAAAATGTAATACATGATGTGTTAGCGCTGTGGTAAGACAATCAATTAATAATTAAATAAATTAAAAATAGAAAATTACAACACCCCTAAAAATATAAATTACATTATTGTAAGGCGCCCTACTAATTATAGTAAAAATCAAGGACATATCCAACCATTGCATATATCTCCGATGAAATAAAATAAACGTACAGGTGTGAATTAGAATATTCGTTCCATTTTATATAAATTAACATCATAAATTAAGAAGGGTACACACGTCGCCTAAACATCCTGGTTATGTCAATTCGACTGCACAAAAAACTACATTATTTTGATGTTGCATTTAGCCCACTACTTTTTTTCTTTCTAAAACGCACCAAATTGCACTCTAAAAAACATGATTTAAAATTTTTCGCCTGCGGCGCTATTGTTTTATTTTGCCCGTCCCGTCCAAGATTCTTGTGGACGCCCTTGCCGATGGGTATGTTTAGTTTGCTACGCGTATCCAAGGGCTCGCCTGAAAACGTGTTTTAGGACACCAAAATTGGGTGCATGGGCGCCCGCAGAACGGGTGCCCCCTGGCCCCGAGCAAGCAGAAGTGCTAATTTGCCCTCATTTAATGTGTGGATTTATTATTAAACTTGTACAGTCGATTTCTTTATTGATGAACATTTGTTAAATTTAATGGTTGCCATTACTTTCTGCGAGATAAGTAGCTTTATGTGTCTTTTACCTGCAATAGTTCGTCTTGTGTTTTGAAAAAATACCACTCCATGGATTAATGCAAGTTTTGACCGTTACAATAAATGGATTGCAAAAGCGAAGATGTGAGGTAGGGGAAAGTCAGATTATCTCAGTGGACAAAAAAGCTAATACCCGTCCATCTCAATATTGAGAATCTGTAGCTTTTGACTAAAGGACAAAAAAAATGAGGGGGGGGATATTTTGGAGGTTTCCTTTTGGTGGTTTTCTAGTTTCGAGTATCGACTGCACAAAAATTGCATAATTTTGGTAGTGTATTCAGCCACTACTTGTTTCTAAAACCCCACCAAATGCATTCTAAAAACCTGATTTTCAAAATTTTCGCCTGCGGCACTATTGTTGGGGGGCTCCGCCCCCCCAAACCCACCGTGTTTGCCCAACGAAAGTACAAGTTGTAGCTTTTCCCCCTCTGCCAAAATTCCTGCGGGCGCCCATGCGTGGGTGGGTGTAATACTATGAAGTTGGCCCCGCGGGTTTTCAGGGTTCAAGCCGCCACTGGTAGTAGTAGTAGTAGTAGTAGTAGTAGTAGTAGTAGTAGTAGTAGTAGTAGTAGTAGTAGTAGTAGTAGTAGTAGTAGTAGTAGTAGTAGCAGTTTAATAATAGTTTAATTAGCATAATTAATTAGTATGATTAGTATATTACTTACATATCTATTATAAAATACTTATGTATTACATGTTGTAGAGGGTTGGCTATGGTCAAAGGGGCTTTATAGCCCTATGTAGCCCACCTTTAAGTCAATAAATATCAAATATCAAATATCAAATCTCTCTCTCTCTCCTCTCTCTCTCTCTCTCTCTCTCTCTCTCTCTCTCTCTCTCTCTCTCTCTCTCTCTCTCTCTCTCTCTCTCTCTCTCTCTCTCTCTCTCTCTCTCTCTCTCTCTCTCTCTCTCGCACTCGCACTCGCACTCGCGCACTCGCGCACTCGCGCACTCGCACACTCTCACACTCCACACTCACACTCACACTCACACTCACACTCTCACACTCACACTCTCACACTCTCTCACACTTACTCTCTCACACTTACTCTCTCACACTTACTCTCACACTTACTCTCTCACACTCTCACACACTCTCACACTCTCTCTCACCCTCTCTCTCACCCTCTCTCTCTCTCTCTCTCTCTCTCTCTCTCTCTCTCTCTCTCTCTCTCTCTCTTTCAAGATATTCTTCATTATGTTCATACCAAACTTAACATGTTCAGTTAAATAAAAACGACAAGTTTCAACTAGGTAGCAAATTGAACATGGTGGGTGTAAGTGTTTTGTACATTTACCTCCAAACTGATATTAAGCAGTTTGGTCTATTTGTACATCACATTTATGCCTGCATTTACTTCCAGCCAACTGTCTTCAGCCAAAACAGGTATGTATTACGGTATATGAATCTATTGTACATATGCATGCATTTATTGTGTGTAAGTATTAATTGCATGTATGAATTGTATGTAGTATATGTATTGTGAGCATGTATTTATGAATGCATGAATCATGTATGTACACGTGCATAAATTGATTTGAGATCACTCACTCACTCACGCACTCGCACTCGCACTCGCACTCGCTTTCGCTCTCTCTCTCCTTTTCTCTCTCTCTCTCTAATTCTCTATCTCTCTCTCACACACCCTCTCTCTCTCTCTAAATCTCACTCACTCACTCACTCATCACTCACTCACTCACTCACTCACTCAATCACTCAATCACTCAATCACTCAATCACTCAATCACTCAATCACTCAATCACTCAATCACTCAATCACTCAAACTTAATCACTCAATCACTCAATCACTCACTCTCTCACTCTCTCTCACTCTCTCTCTTGCTCTCTCTTGCTCTCTCTTGCTCTCTCTTGCTCTCTCTTGCTCTCTCTCGCTCTCTCTCGCTCTCTCTCGCTCTCACACTCACACTCACACTCACACTCACACTCACACTCACACTCACACTCACACACACACTCACACCCACACTCACACTCACACTCACACTCACACTCACACTCACCTCACACTCTCACACTCTCACACACTCTCACACACTCTCACACACCCTCACACTCTCACACTCTCACACACTCTCACACTCTCACACTCTCACACACTCTCTCTCACTCTCTTTTTCTCTCTCTCTCTCTAACCATCAGCCGCTACAACCGTTGTCAATGATTGATTAATGCACATCACCTCCACCACCTGTTCCTGCTCTCTGAATATCTTGCAATTTCTGCCACACTGTGGCAACAGCAGCATATTTTGTAAGTTTTGTGTGAATGGATGAATGAATGATTTTTCTTTTTCTTTATTTTCTAAAAAGTTATCTACTTATGCCATACCCATAGTAACTATCTGTTGGTAACTACATACTATTTAAATGTATACTATTTTATAAAACTCATACATTTTATGTAGGTATCAAATTTGTTTATTTTTCTAATGTAATTGAACTATGTTATTAAATTTTGTAGGTATCCAATTTATTAATTTGTGTTATGTTATTGAACTCTGTTATTAAAATAGGCTTGTACTACATATGCATGCTGTATTCCTAGTACGTAATGTTTAATTTAATTTGTATCTTACTATTACTATTGCTTATTTCATTTCAATTTGTTTGTATCTTACTTTGTATCTGTATCTGTATCTTTGTATTGTATCCTTAAAATGTAAAATGGTTGGATGGAAGAGAAGGCCTAACAGGCCTTAATCCCGCCATAAATAAAGACGCTAATCAATCAATCAATCAATCAATCTCTCTCTCTCTCTCTCTTGTTATTCTTCATTATGTTCATACCAATCTTAACATGCTCAGTTAAATAAAAACGACATGTTTCAACTAGGCAGCAAATTGAACATGGTGGGTGTAAGTGTTTTGTACATTTAGCTCCAAACTGATATTAAGCAGTTTGGTCTATTTGTACATCACATTTATGTCTGCATTTACTTCCAGCCAACTGTCTACAGCCAAAACAGGTTTGTGTTGTATGAATCTATTGTACATATGCATGCATGTATTGTGTGTAAGCATTAATTGCATGTATGAATTGTATGTAGTATATGTATTGTAAGCATGTGTTTATGAATGCATAAATCATGTATTCACACGTGCATAAATTGTATGTAGTCTGATATGTCATACAATAACATTCCTTTCATGTACCACGTTACGGCACCTCTTTATTCACAAGAATCAAACAAGTTTGGATTAAAAGTTAGATCAAGTAGCATCTGCATGATTATGAACATCTTTGAAATCTATGAAAAATAATGTGATTGCAAGATTTTCTTCATTATATACATATCAACCAATCTAAACATGTCAAGGTAAATATAGACAATAAGTTTCAACTCGCCAGCAAATTGAACCTGGTCGGTGTAAGTGTTGAGCACATTTAGAACTAAACTGATATTAATAAGTTTGGTCTATTTGTGCATAACATTTATATCTGCATTAACTTCCAGCCAACTGTCTTCAGCCAAAATAGGTATGTATTGTATGCATGTATTTTACGTAAGCATGCATGTACTGTGTGTAGGTAATATATCCATGTTTGAATCGCATGAAGTATATATATTGTAAGCATGTATTTATGTATGCATGAACCGTGTATGTACGTGTGTATGAAATGTGGGTAGTCCGACATGACATACTGTAACTTTCCTTTCGTTTATCACGTTACGTCACGTCTTTAATTACAAGAATCAAAACAAGTTTGGATTAAAAGTTCGATCAAGTACCGTCTGCATGATTGTGTACATCTTTGCAATTTATGAAAAATAATGTGATGAAAAGATGTTCTTTACTATCTACATACCAATCTGAACATGCTAAGGTAAATAGAGAAGACAAGTTTCAACCCGGCAGCAAATTGAACCTGGCAGATGTGAGTGTAGAACACATTTAGTTCCTAACTGATATTGAGGCAGTTTTAACTAGCTGTGTTTTACATTTATGACTGCACATTCAACCATCCAACTGTCTTCAGCCAAAATAGGTATGTATTGTATGCAGTATTGTATGTATGCATGCATGTATTGTGTGTAAGTGTATTGTGTACATGAATATTGCGTGTATTTACTGTATGTATTGTAAGCATGTATTTATGTATGCATGAACCGTGTATGACTGGAGCATGACTGGAGGATAGTCAGATATGACATTCAGTAACATTCGTTTCGTGTATCACATTACGTCACCTCTTAAATTACAAGAACCAAACAAGTTTGGATTGAAAGTTCGATCAAGTACCATCTGCATGATTGTGTACATCTTTGCAATTTATGAAAAATAATGTGATGAAAAGATGTTCTTTACTATCTACATACCAATCTGAACATGCTAAGGTAAATAGAGAAGACAAGTTTCAACCCGGCAGCAAATTGAACCTGGCAGATGTAAGTGTAGAACACATTTAGTTCCTAACTGATATTGAGGCAGTTTTAACTAGCTGTGTTTTACATTTATGACTGCACATTCAACCATCCAACTGTCTTCAGCCAAAATAGGTATGTATTGTATGCACGTATTGTATGTATGCATGCATGTATTGTGTGTAAGTGTATTGTGTACATGTATATTGCGTGTATTAATTCTATGTATTGTAAGCATGTATTTATGTATGCATGAACCGTGTATGACTGGAGCATGACTGGAGGATAGTCAGATATGACATTCAGTAACATTCGTTTCGTGTATCACATTACGTCACCTCTTAAATTACAAGAACCAAACAAGTTTGGATTGAAAGTTCGATCAAGTACCATCTGCATGATTGTGTACATCTTTGCAATTTATGAAAAATAATGTGATGAAAAGATGTTCTTTACTATCTACATACCAATCGAACATGCTAAGGTAATAGAGAAGACAGTTTCAACCCGGCAGCAAATTGACCTGGCAGATGTGAGTGTAGAACACATTTGTTCCTAACTGATATTGAGGCAGTTAAACTACTGTGTTTTACATTTATGACTGCACATTCAACCATCCACTGTCTTCAGCCAAATGGTATGTATTGTATGCACGTATTGTATGTATGCATGCATGTATTGTGTGTAAGTGTATTGTGTACATGTATATTGCGTGTATTATTTATGTATTGTAAGCATGTATTTATGTATGCATGAACCGTGTATGACTGGAGCATACTGAGGATAGTCAGGATATGACATTCAGTAACATTCGTTTCGTGTTTCACATTACGTCACCTCTTAAATTACAAGAACCAAACAAGTTTGGATTGAAAGTTCGATCAAGTACCATCTGCATGATTGTGTCCCTTTTTGCAATTTATAAAAAAATAATGTGATGAAAAGTGTTCTTTACATCACATACCAATCTAAAAAGCTAAGGAAAATAAGAAGACAATTTCAACCCGGCGCAAATTGAACCAGCAATTAAGGAAAGAACACATTTAGTTCCTACTGATTTGGGGCATTTTTAACTGCTGTGTTTTACATTTATGACGCACATTCCCCATCCAACTGCTTCCCCAAAAATAGTATGTTTGTATGCACTATTGTATGTATCATGCATGTATTGTGTGTAAGTGTATTGTGTCATGAATATTGCGTGTTTTTACTGTATGTTTGTAAGCATGTATTTTTATGCAGACCGTGTATGACAGCTCTGGGTATCAGATATGACTTCGTAAAATTCGTTTCTGTATCACGTTACGTCCCCCTTTTAAAATTACAAAAAACCAAAAAATTTTGGTTTAAAAAGTTTGATAAAGTCCCATCTCATGTTATGAACTCTTTGAAACCTAGGGAAAATAATGTGAGAAAATGTTCTTTACTATCTACATCCAATCTGAACATGCTAAGGAAAAATAGAGAAACAATTTAAACCCCAGCAAATTGAACCGGGCAGATTGAGTGTAAACCATTTATTTCCCTAACGATATTGAGGCGTTAGGCAAAACTAGCTGTGTTTTAATTTATGACTGCACATTAAACCCATCCCCTGTCTTTTAAACCAAAATGGGTATGTTTTTGTATGCACGTATTGTATGAGCATGCTGTATTGTTGAAAAGTTTTTGTGTCATGTAATTGCGTGTATTCTTATGTTTGAAACATTATTTATGTATCCCATAACGTGTATGTTGGAGCTACTGGGGGTGTCAGATATGACATTATAACATTCGTTTCGTGTATCACTTTACGTCACCTCTTAAATTACAAGAACCAAACAATTTTTGGGATTAAAATTTCGATCAAGTCCCTCTCTGTTTTGTGTACATCTTTGAAATTTTGAAAATAATGTATGAAAGATGTTCTTTACTTCTAAAACCCAACTGAACATGCAAAAGGAAAAAAATAGAAAAGACAAGTTTCAACCCGGCAGAAAATTAAACCTCAGATGAAAGGGTGAACCATTTAGTTCCAACTGATATTGAGGCATTTTAAAACTAGCTGTGTTTTACTTTTGACTGCCATTCAACACCCAACTGTCTTCACCAAAATAGGTATGTATTGTTGCATGTATTGTTTATGCATGCATGTATTGGGGTGTAAGTGTTTTGTGTACATGAATATTGCGTGTATTTACTGTTGTATTGTAAGCTGTATTTATGTATGCATGAACCGTGTATCTGGCATGACTGGAGGATAGTCAATATGACATTCAGTAACATTCGTTTCGTGTATCACATTACGTCACCTCTTAAATTACAGAACCAAACAAGTATGGATTGAAAAGTTCGATCAAGTACCATCTGCATGATTGTGTACATCTTTGCAATTCATGAAAATAATGTGATGGAAGATGTTTTTTACTATCTACATACCAATCTGAACATGCTAAGGTAAAAAAGGAAGAAAAGTTTCACCCGGCAGCAAATTGAACCTGGCAGATGAAAGTGTAGAACACATTTTGTTCCTACTGATATTGAGCATTTTTTAACTATCTGTTTTTTTACATTTATGACTGCACATTAAACCACCCAAACTGTTTTCAGCCAAATAGGTATGTATTGTATGCACGTATTGTAGGGTATGCATGCATGTATTGTGTGAAAGTGTATTGTGTACATGTATATTGCGTGTATAATTTCTATTATTGTAAGCATGTATTTATTTTATGCATGAACCGTGTATGACTGGAGCATGACTGGAGGATAGTCAGATATGACATTCATAACATTCGTTTCGTGTTTCACATTACGTTCACCTCTTAAATTACAAGAACCAAACAAGTTTGGATTGAAAGTTCGATAAAGTACCATTTTCATGTTGTGTACATCTTTGCAATTTATGAAAATAATGTGATGAAAAGTGTTCTTTACTATCTACATACCAATCTGAACATGCCTAAGGTAAATAGAGAAGACAAGTTTCAACCCGGCAGCAAATTGAACCAGCAGATGTAAGTGTAAACCCCATTTAGTTCCTAACTGATATTGAGGCAGTTTTTAACTACCCGGGTTTTTTTACATTTATGACTGCACATTCAACCACCAACTGCCCTTCAGCCAAAATAGGTATGTATTGTATGCATGTATTGTATGTATGCATGCATGTATTGTGTGTAAGTGTATTGTGTACATGAATATTGCGTGTATTTACTGTATGTATTGTAAGCATGTATTTATGTATGCATGAACCGTGTATGACTGGAGCATGACTGGAGGATAGTCAGATATGACATTCAGTAACATTCGTTTCGTGTATCACGTTACGTCACCTCTTAAATTACAAGAACCAAACAAGTTTGGATTAAAAGTTTGATCAAGTACCATCTGCATGATTATGAACATCTTTGAAACCTATGGAAAATAATGTGATGGCAAGATTTTCTTCAATACATACATACCAACCAATCTAAACATGTCAAGGTAAATAACGACGATAAGTTTCAACTCGGCAGCAAATTGAACCTGGTAGGTGTGTTATGCACATTTAGTACTAAACTGCTATAAATTAGTATGGTCTACTTGTGCATAACATTTATGCCTGCATTTACTTTCAGTCAACTGTCTGCAGCCAAAAAAGGTATGTATTGTATACATGTATTGTACGTATGCATGCATGTATTGTGTGTAAGTAATATATCCATGTTTGAATCGCATGTAGTATATATATATATTGTGAGCATGTATTTATGTATGCATGGACCGTGTATGTACGTGTGAATGAAATGTGGATAGTCCGACATGACATACTGTAACATTCCTTTCGTGTATCACGTGACGTCACCTCTTTATTTACAAGAACCAAAACAAGTTTGGATTTAAAGTTCGATCAAGTACCGTCTGCATGATTGTGTACATCATTGTAATTTATGAAAAATAATGTGATCAAAAGATGTTCTTTACTATCTACATACCAATCTAAACATGTCAAGGTAAATAAAGACGATAACTTCAACTCGGCAGCAAATTGAACCTTGTAGGTGTTAGTGTGAAGCACATTTAGTACTAAACTGATATTAATAAGTTTGGTCTATTTGTGCATAACATTTATATCTGCATTAACTTAAAGCCAAGTGTCTTCAGCCAAAATAGGTATGTATTGTATGCATGTATTTTACGTATGCATGCATGTATTGTGTGTAGGTAATTATATCCATGTTTGAATCGTATTTAGTATATATATTGTAAGCATGTATTTATGTATGCATGAACCGTGTATGTACGTGTGCATGAAATGTGGGTAGTCCGACATGACATACTGTAACATTCCTTCCGTGTATCACGTGACGTCACCTCTTTAATTACAAGAACCAAAACAAGTTTGGATTAAAAGTTCGATAAAGTCCCATCTGCATGATTGTGTACATCTTTGGAATTTATAAAAAATAATGTGATGAAAATATGTTCTTTACTTTATACATACCAACCAATCTAAACAAGTCAAGATAAATAGAGACGATAAGTTTAACTCGGCAGCAAATTAAACTTGGTAGGTGTAAGTGTTCTGTACGTTTAGATCCAAACTGATATTAAAGCAGTTTGGACTATTTTTGCATTACATCGAAGTCTGCACATTTTTATTTCTGGAACGGAAGCAAAATCCACATGAGTGAGTCATCGATTCATCAGGGCTGGTAAGCTCGTGTGTGATTTTTGCTTTTACAGTGTATTAACCTTGTAAATGCCTAATTATATACGGGTGTACCTGGTTCAATTCACAACTGCAGTCATTTGTCAAGAGGCCACGGAAGAAGACGCGATAACTATAGGTGTATTTAATTCATTGTTATTATATTTTAACCTTAAAACAAATTTACGTTTAGAATAATTATGTACTTAATATCTGTAAAAATATAAAATGGGAGGAAAAACGTTAACTGTAGAACATTATTAACGTTCATCCGCACTAGTGACTCATGGAGTCATCAGGGCATATATACGTGTGCAATTTCGGTTTTATCAGTTTTTAATCCTGTAAAACTGAGAACGTACAAGCGTTTAACTGTCCAATACTCAACTGCATTCTTCTGTAAAGAGGCCACTTCACAAGAAGAGTAAAAAAATAAGTGTATTTAATGTATTAGTATTTAATTTTAATCTAAAAATAAATTTACTGTTTAAATAAATGTTCTAAATATCTGTAAAAGGATAACAATGAGAGGAAAAACGTCAACTGTAGAACATTATTGGATGAGCGAAGCGAAGACTTCAATTTCACCGACCCCCCAAAAAATTTAGCTCGGGTGTTTTTTTGTTTTTTTTTGTTTTTTTGTTTGTTTTTCTGTCTGTTTGTTCGCTCTCTACCGGGCAAACGGCATATGCGATCTTGATGAAAATTTGACAGGACCTTCGAAATCTCTGAACTTAGACTTGCTACGTTTTTGGGTACAATCTAAGAAATATTTCTCATGAATATCGTACTTTTACGATTTTTTTCGATTTTTAGTGCGATATTTTCGTGACATTTGGGCCGATTCTGACCAAACGGGTAGGGCTACAACGTTATTATTTCATATGGACATTAAGGTGATGGTGATGTATTGATTTCTGAAAGAAATTCAATTTCCCCGACCCTCCAAAAAATTTAGCTCGGGTGTTTTTTTGTATTTTTGTTTGTTTGTTTTTGTTTGTTTCTTTTGTCTGTTTGTTCGCTCTTCTACCGGCAAACGGCATATGGGCGATCTTGATAAAAAATTTGACAGGCCCTTCGAAATCCTGAACTTAGATTTTGCTACGTTTTTGGGTACAATCTAAGAAATATTTCTCATGAATATCGTACTTTACGATTTTTTCGATTTTTAGTGGCGAATATTTTCCGTGACATTTGGGCCGTTTCTGCCCAAAACGGGTAGGGCTACAACGTTAATATTTCTCTATGGACATTAAGGTAATGGTGATGTATTGATTTTGAAAGAAAAAGTTGAAAAGTTAGCCAGAATCTAAAGAAATAAAGCTTTTAATATAAGTTTTTATTTTTGTGCGATTTTTTCGTGCCATTTGGGCCAATTCTGAACAAACGGGTGGGCCTAAAAACGTTCTTTATTATACATGGACATTAAGTTATGGTGTTTTAGTACCTTTTGAAAGAAAATTTGAAAAGTTAGCCAGAATCCATAGAATAAAGCTTTTAATATAAGTTTTTTACGGTAAATAGTCCCAAATTTGACAATAAACAATAGAAACTTGACAACAATCACCTACAATGCGTAGGCAGCAAAACAAAGCACTTGCAAAAGTAAAGATATCCCACGCAAACTAAAAACTTTAAAAAGCTCATCCATCAACGCGGCGGGACTTTAGCGTTTTCCTAGTTTATGTTCATCCGCATTAGTCCTTGGCTCCTAAACGTCGCCTGCAACGACACATGTAACCTCCTATTGGGACATAAGCAGTGTAACGCCGAGAACAAGGTCTGTACAGGTTTCCAATGCTTCTCTATTAATAACGTTGATGTAATATCGTTTAATATTGAGGCAATGGTAATCTGTGCTAGACACTACGGTTGCTTCAGTGGAACATCCCACTAGTCTTCTAACTCCTACACGTCGCCTGCAACAACACATGTCATCTCCTCCTGGGACACAAGCAGTGTTACGCCGAGAACAAGGTCTGTACAGGTTTCCACTGCTTCTCTATTAATAACGTTGATGTAATATCGTTATAATAGTCAGGAAGTGGTAATCTGTGCTAGACACTACGGTTGCTTCAGTGGAACATCCCACTAGTCTTCTAACTCCTACACGTCGCCTGCAACAACACATGTCATCTCCTCCTGGGACACAAGCAGTGTTACGCCGAGAACAAGGTCTGTACAGGTTTCCACTGCTTCTCTATTAATAACGATGTTATATCGTTATTTAGTCAGGCAGTGGTAATCTGTGCTAGACACTACGGTTGCTTCAGTGGAACATCCCACTAGTCTTCTAGCTCTCATCTCCTCCTGGGACACAAGCAGTGTTACGCCGAGAACAAGGTCTGTACAGGTTTCCCACTGCTTCTTTTTTAAAACCCGATTTTATATGTATAATTTTAGGAAGGGTAATCTGTGCTAGACACTACGGTTGCTTCAGTGGAACATCCCACTAGTCTTCTGGGCTCCTACACTTTCGCCTGCAACATTACTGTAAATCTCCCCTGGGACACAAAGCATTTTTAAAGGGCCGAGAAAAAAAGGCCCGGGTACAGGTTTCCACTGCTTCTCTTTAAAAACCCGTTGATGAAATTTCATTTTTATAAAAAAAATAAAGAAAGGTGGTAATCTTTTGCTAGCCCAAAACCTTACTTGAAAAAAGGGGAAAAAATCCCAAAAAAAAAAAAGTCTTCTAACTCCTACACGTCGCCGGCAAAAATACATTTCCCTCCTGGGACAAAAGCAGTTTTTACGCCAAAACCCAAAGGTCTATACGGTTTTCCCTGCCTTCTCTTTAACCCCCCCGAGGTTTTTCGTTTTTTAGTCGGGGCAGTGGTAATCTGGGGGCTAGCACTAGGGTTTGGGCTTAAAGGGGAAACCCTTTTCCCCCCCTATTTTCTTCTGGGCTCCTACACGTCGCCGCAACAACACATTCATCTCCCCCTTGGACTTTAAAGGGCATTTGTTCACCGAGAAACAAGGCCCTGTACGGGGTTTTTCCACGGGCCTTCTTTTATTAAAAAAACGTTGATTTTAATATCGTTATAATAGCGGGAAGTGGTAATCGGGTGCTAGACACTACGGTTGCTTCCGGGGAAACCACCCCCACTAAGTTTCTAACTCCTACACCCCTGCAAAAAAACACATTTCTCTCCTCTTGGGACACAAGAGTGTTACCCCGAAAACCCAAGGCTTTTAAAAGGTTTCCCAAGGGCTTCTCAAATTAAAAACGTTGAGGTAATATCGTTTAATATTGAGGAAATTTGGAATCTGTGCTAGACACTACGGTTGCTTCAGGGGAAACATCCCACTAGCCCTTCTAACTCCTACACGTCGCCGGGCAAAAATACATGTCATCTCCCCTGGGACACAAGCAGTTTTAAACCCCGGGGAGAACAAGGTCGGGTACGGTTTCCATTTGCTTCTCTATTAAAAACGTTGATGTAATATGGGTTTTTAATAGTCGGGGAAGTGGTAATCTGGGGCTAAAAACTACGGTTGTTTTCAGGGGAAAACACCCCAAATATTTATTCTAACTCCTAAAACGTCGCCGGGCAACAACACTTTCATCCCCTCCGGGGGACAAAAAGCAGTGTTACGCCGAGAACAAGGTCTGTACGGTTTCCACTGCTTCTCTTTTATAACATGTTATATTGTATAATAGTCGGGAAAAGTGGTATCTGTGCTGGGACACAAAGGGTTTTGTTTCAGGGAACACCCCAACTAGTCTTCAAACCCTTTAACGGTCCCCTCCCAAAATACATGCATCTCTCCTGGGACAAAAGGGGGCAGTGTTAACCCGGGAGAAAAACGCCCTTGTAAAAGGTTTCCATGCTTCTCTTTTAAATAACGTTGATGTAATATGGGTTATAATAGTGGGGAATGGTAATCTGTGCTAGAAAATACGGTTTGCTTCAGGGGAAAACATCCCACTAGTTTTTCTAACTCCTACACGTGGGCCGGGCAAAAAACACATGTCATCTCCCCCCGGGAAAAACACAAGCATTTTCCAAACCCAAGAACAAGGTCTGTAAAGTTTTCCACTGCTTCTTTTTAAAAAACCGTTGATGTAAATCGTTATAATAGTCAGGAAGTGGCCCATCTGTGCTAGCCCACTACGGTTGCTTCATTGGAACACCCACTAGTTTTCCCAAACCCCAACTTTCGCCTGCAACAATACATGTCATCTCCTCCTGGGACACAACAGTTTTCCGCCGAGAAAAGGTCGGGTACGGGTTTTTCCCCCTGCTTCTCTTTTAAAATAAACTTTGGATGAAATATCGTTTTTTTAGCCCGGCAGTGGTAATCTGGGGCAAAGACACTACGGTTTTCCCGGGGAACTCCCACTATCTTCAGCCCCTACACGTCGCCTGCAACAATACATGCCCTTTTCCCCTCCTGGGACCCCCCCCCCCCCCCCCCCAGTTTTTCCCCGAAAACAATTTTGGGTCCCGGGGTTTTCCCCCATTTGCTTCCTTTTAAAAACGATGTTATTATCGTATAATAGTCGGAATTTGGTTCTGTCCCAAACCCACTAGGGTTTGTTTCAGGGGAAACATCCCAAAAGTCTTCTAACTCCTAAAAGGTGGGGCCGGCAAAAATTTACATGTATCTCCTCCTGGGACACAAGCAGTGTTACGCCGGAACAAGGTTTTGTACGGGTTTTCCCACGCTTCTCTATTAATAACTTTGATGAAATACGTTAAAAATAGTCAGGAAGGGGTAATCTGGGGCCTAGACACTAGGGTTTTGTTTCAGTGGAACACCCCTTTAAGGTTTTCCCAATTCCTACACGTCCCCTGAAAACAACACTGTCATCTCCTTTTTGGGAAAAAGCAGTTTTAAACGCCGAAAAAAAGGGTCGGTACGGGTTTTCCCCCTGCCTCTATTAATAACGTTGATGTAAAAACGTTTTTAAAAACAAAAAATTTTGGAAGGGGTTTAATCTGTCCCTAGACATTTACGGTTGCTTCAGTGGCATCCCACAGTTTTTCAAATCCTACACGTCCCTGAAAAAAAAAAAAACAAATACATGTCATCTCCTCCTGGGACACCAAGCAGTTTTTTCCCCCGAGAAAAAAAAAAGGTCATACGGGTTTCCCCCACTGCTTCCAAATTAAAAAACTTTGGGAGGGAAAATATCGTTAAAAAAAAAAAGGTCAGGAAGTGGTAATTTTGTGTGGGACACTAGGGTTGCTTCAGGGAACACCAAATGGGTCTTCAAACTCCTACACGTCGCCTGCAAAAACCCACAGTCATCCCCTTTCCTGGGACAAAAAGCAGTGTTACGCCAGAAACAAGGTCTGTACATTTTTCCCACTGCTTCTCTATTAAAAACCGTTGATGAAATATCGTTTTTATAGTCAGGAAGGGGGGTAATCTGTGCTAGGGCACTACGGTTTTCAGGGGAAAAACCCCCAAATAGTCTTCTAATCCTCCCACTTCGCCTGAAAACAATACTTTCATCTCCCCTGGGACACAAGCATTTACCCGAGAAAAGGTCGGGTACAGGTTTCCACTGCTTCTCTTTTAAATTTAACGTTAAATTAATATCGTTATAAAAGTCAGGAAGGGGTAATCTGGGCAAACACTACGGTTGCTTCAGGGGAAAACCCCCCAATATTCCAAAAACCCTCCACCGCGCCTGAAACCCAATACATGTCATCTCCTGGGGGGGAAAAAGGGCCAGTGTTAGGGGCCGAAACAAGGTCTGTACAGGTTTCCACTGCTTCTCTATTAATAACTTTGGGATGGTAAACCCGTTATAATACGGGAAAGGGTTTGTAATCTGGGGCTAGACCTCCCTTGCTTCGGGGAAACCCACCCCAAATAGTTTTCTAACCCCTAAAACGTCGCCTGAAACAATCCCGTCATCCCCTCCGGGGAACACAAGCAGTGTTACGGCCGAGAAAAAGGTCTTTACAGGTTTCCACTGTTCTCAAATTAAAACGTTGTTTAATATCGTTATTTAGTCGGGGCAGTGGTAATCGGGGCTAGACACTAGGGTTTTGCTTCAGTGGAACTTTCCCACTATCTTCTAACTCCTACACGTCGCCGCAACAACACATTTTCATCTCCTCCTGGGCCCCAAGAAAGTTTTTACGCCCGAGAACAAGGGTCTGACGGGTTTTTCCCCAGCTTTTCTTTTTATAACGATGTTATATCGTATAATATCAGGAATTTGGTTAATCTGTGCTAGACACTAGGGTTTGCTTCAGGGGAAAACATCCCACTTGTCTTCAAAACTCCTACACGTCCCTGCAACTATAATGTATCTCCTCCTGGGACACAAGCAGTGTTCCCGCCGAGAACAAGGTCTGTACGGTTTTTCCCAAAGCTTCTCTTTTTTAAAAAACGTTGAGGGTTTATCGTTAAAATTTTTTTCGGGAAAGTGGTAATCTTTTTGCTAGACACTACGGTTGCTTCATTTGGAAAACATCCCACTCGCTTCAAACCCTCCTAAAAGGTCCCCTGCAACAATACATGTCATCCCCCTCCTGGGACACAAGCAGTGTTAGGGGGCCGAGAACAAGGTTTTTTACAGGTTTCCCTCCCTTCTCAAATTAATAACGTTGATGTAATATCGTTATAATAGTCAGGAAGTGGTACCCGGTGGCAAAATTTTCGGTTTGGGCTTTCAGTGGAAACCCCACTAGTTTTCTAGCTCCTACACTCCCCTGCAACAATAAATGTCTCTCCTCCTGGGACACAAGAGTTTTTCCCGGCCGAGAAAAAGGTTTTGTACAGGTTTCCACTGGCTTCTCAAATTAATAAAATTGATGAATATCTTTTTTAAAGTAAGGAAGTGGTAACCCTTTTGCTGGGGACACTACGGTTGCTTCGGGAACATCCCACTAGTTTCTAACCCCTAACGGGGGGCCGCAAAAACACATGTAAATCCCCTCCTGGGACACAAGCATTTGTTACGCCGGGGAACAAGGTCTTTTAAGGGGGGTTTCCACGCTTTCTCTATTAAAACGTTGAGTAATATCGTTATAATGTGGGGGGAAATTTGGAATCTGCCCCCAAAGGACACTATGGGTTTGGCTTCAGGGAACATCCCACTAGTCTCTAACTCCTAAAACGTCGCCGGGCAACAATACATGTCCCCCTCCGGGGACACAAGCATGTTACGGGAGGAAAAAAGGTTTAAAAAGGGTTTTCCAAAGGGCTTCTCTTTTAATTTAACGTTGATGAAATATCGTTTAAAAAGTGGGAAAAGGGGAAAAATCTTTGCTAGAAAATTAGGGTTTGGCTTCAGTGGAACATCCCACTAGTTTTTAAAATCCTACACGTCGCCTGAAACAATACAGTCATTTTCCTCCTGGGACAAAGCAGTTTTTACGCCAAAAACAAGGTTTTCCGGTTTTCCCACTGCTTTCTTTTAAAATAACGTTGATGTAATATCGTTATAATAGTCAGGAAGTGGTAATTTTGTGCTGGGAAAAAAACCCCGCGTTGTTTCCAGTGAAAAATCCCAAGTCTTTTTAACTCCTAAAACGTCGCCTGAAAACAACACAGGGTCATCCCCCTTCCGGGGACACAAGCAGTGTTTTTTTTGGGGAAACCGAGAACAAGGCCCTTTTCCAGGTTTCCCCCCGGGTTTCCTCTATTAATAACGTTGAATGTAATATCTTTTTAAATATGAGGCATTGGTAATCTGTGCTAGACATACGGTTGTTTCGGGTGGAACATCCCACTGTCTTCTAGCTCGAAACACACGCCGGCAACGACACTGTCATCTCCTCTCTTTTTTAAAGGGGGTGGGCTAACTAATGTAATTATTTTTTTGGGGTTGAAACTGTTTTTTTTTAACCTTTATTTTAGGGTTAAGGGCAACTCCCCAAAAATTTTTTATATTTTTTATTTATATTTTTGGAAAAGGCCTATTTTTAATTTTTTTTTGGGAAGTTGCTTTAAATGAGCTTTACCTTAATCTTACAAGGTAATTTTTTAATATTAAGTGATATGTATCACATATTTTGACAGTACCTATACTCAACGTGTGTTCTAATGTTTCGTTCAGATACCTAAGTATGTATTTGATCTACTTTATTGGCTAAAAAGATAATGGTTATGTTCATTACCCTAAAAACGGGGGGCCTTTTTCCCTTTGTCAGGCCGGGTTTAAACGGGGCTAAAAACTATACTCTTAAAAAAATTAGGTTTTTTTATTTTTTTAGGGATGACTTGAACACCTTGTGAAGGAGTGGCTTTATATGAACGCATATAGTATCCTGGACAAGGTTGGATCATTCCGATTAAAAACACCTTTTTTTGGGGCGCTCGGTTGGTTTTGGGTGGTTAGCGTATCTATTTCCCAAATTTGAGGGGGGTTCAGGGTTCGATTCCCCCCAAATTCGGGAAAATTTTTTTTTATTTCTGATTTGGACTTAAGCCCAACCAGTTCTTGTCTTAGGAGTTTTTTAAACGGTGATTTTGGAGCCGCCCTTTGGGGCAACGAAGTAAAAAATTTAATTCGAGTTTTTCTGAATGGGCCCTTGTTGATTCTGGCTTTTGACCCGCGGGTGTTTGCACTGCCCAATACCATGTTGCAATTTCCTTTTTAAAAATAGTTTTTGGGTTTGGGTTTACCGCTCCCCGTTCGATTGCGTCGGGGGGTAAAGGGGTTTTTGGTTATTTCCCCCCTTTGATTTACGTCCCCCATAAAAATAAATTATATAACTGAGGGGTTTAGACTCTTAATATTTTTTTTTTTTTTTAACCAAAAACCTTAATTAAATCATGTTATGTTTAAAGGAAAGATAACCCACATCCCAAAGGGCCAAAAATAGGCTACAAATATTTTTAAATCTTTAAAAGCATAAAAATTAAATTTTTTGGGGTATATCGATCCACATTAACAAAAATTTTTTTACAAAAAAAGCAATTAGAGCTCTTTGTTCTCTTAATCCCACAAAAACACTTTTAAAAGCCTTTTTTTAAAAACCTCCCCCAAAATCCTCAAAATTTTTATGTTTGTACATTCTCAAATCAATATTTGTAATACAAAATATATACATGCCCACTCAGTATATGCGGATGTCCATGATCATGACACACGTAAAAAAAAACAAAAAAAAAACACAGCTAAATTCATATCACACAAAACTTGGCAGAGTTAACTCAGACTACTTACATTAATTAATCTTCCAGACTATCCTCACTCCATCAAACACATTTTAAGCGATGACCGTTTCAAACAAAAAACACAACAACACACAAAAAACAAAAATTATAACAAATGTTAATTCAAAAGCCTACTATTGTTTTAACGATCACCTTGCAGATACACTCACGGAAATTTGCTCTATTAATTGATATTATTGATTGACTATTTATAAACCTTATTATTTTTTTAAAATAATTAGTTTCAATTTATTACATATTATGTGTTTCTAAATAACGACATTTATTATCTTATTATAAGTAAACTTATTAGCTAAAAGGACACACCAACAATAAATTCTGTTATTGTATTTTGTAATTGAAATTGAAAAAATGGCCTTTTATAAAATTTGAATTTGAATTTGAATTACACGCAGAATGTTGTTTTCTACATACTGTTGAGTTATACGTAGAATATTTAATTATACATTGTTATAAGTTGTTAGCCAATATTATTTATAATATATATATATAAACAATTTGTGTAACCTCAATGTAGAAGCAAGTATAATTACCTATGCAGATGACACCGTGATTGTGTTCCATGGTACCAGCTGGGGTATGGTATATAGGAAAGCTAACGAAACAATGAAGTCTGTGTATTCTTGGCTCAACAATAACTTGCTTACAATTAATATTGCAAAGACTGTGTATATCCCTTTCACAGTAAATAAAAAACCTATCCCTAGTTCTAATTTGTCTTTGAAATTACACTCTGCTGACTGTAATTTGTCATCTATGGCATGTGAGTGCGAGTCTGTCACGTCTGTCAACAGTGTAAAGTATCTTGGTGTTACAATTATTGACTAGGAAAACGCTTAAGTCCCGCCGCGTTGTTGGATGAGCGTAATTGGTGTATTGAGCTGCCACGTGTTATGCGGATTTTCTGTTGTTCTGTGAAAAAATCATTACAAAGTAGAAGATTTTTTTTAAAATTAATTTAAATTAAATAAAAAATAAACTTAAATTTTTAATTTTTTTAGTAAATCGTAATTTAAAAATTAAAAAAAATCGTAACATTGCGATTTTCATGAGAATTAATTTTTCGATTGCCCTCAAATTTCACACGAATATATAAATTCATAAAATTAAGGTTCTGTGAAAAATCATTACAATCGGATAAAGCATGTCGGTGTTATAAGTCAAAGAATTGTTTTAAAAAAGAAAAAACCCGTAAAATCTCGATTTTCATGAGAAATAATTTTTCGATTGCGCTCAAATTTCACACGAATATCTTTAATTCATAAAATTATGGTTCTGTGAAAAAATAATAACAATCGGATAAAGCATGTAGGTGTTATAAGGAGAAGAATTTTTTCAAAAATCGAAAAAAATCGTAAAATTGCGATTTTCATGAGAAATAATTTTTTGATCAATTTTTCCCTCCGTGCAGTTTTTCGTTCAGAGATTTTATAGACATCCATTAAATTTCATCGCAATTGGAGTATTGGTTTAGCCGGAATCGTGTTCACAGACACACAAAAATACAAAAAAAAAAAAAGAAAGAAAAAAAAAAAAAAAAAAAAAACATTCCGGATTTTTTTCTCCAGTGTAGTGAAATGGAATCTTCGCTTCGCTCGCTACGCTCGCTACGCTCATCCAATAATAACTTAAGGTGGCAAAATAATGTTGAGGGCACTCTTCAGAAACTGCGTAATGTCATGTATATTTTTTATAGGTTTCGTAGTATTATTAGGTGGAAGCTATTGATGGTCGTGTACTCAGCTTTTGCTCAGTCAATTATGCAATATGGTATTCTAGGTTGGGGTGGGGTGGGGCAGGTAAACGTATGATAGAGCCACTAATGGTAATCCAAAGAATAATTCTTTAAGTAATTCTGAAAAAGCCGAGTACTTACCCAACTGAATTAATATTTTCTAAGTTAAGGATACTAGATGTTAGGCAACTCTTTATTAAATTTACATTAATACATACTTTCAAAAACCAGCATATGTTCAAAAAACAAGATAACCACTTGCATAATACCCGAAATTTAGACGCGTGCATTTTAGAAACTCCACGAAGGTTTAAACAAAAGGGACAGCAGCACGGTAAGTTCATTGGGCCCAGAATTTTTAATCAACTTCCCTATAGCGTCAGGTCTCTAAACTATCGCCCAAGATTTAAGCGTGAGGTCCACAGGTGGTTATTAAACTATGGCAGAGAGTTATGTAAAGATAAGCTTTATTTTTAGTTGTAATATATCTTAGTGTTTTTATGCTTTTCTTACGTGTATCATCTTTGTCTTGCTTCTTTATATTATATTATTCACCAATGTCATAATAGGTATCTTTTGATTTGCTTTTACACTGTAGTCTGTACCTATAACTTCCCTACAAGTATTGTAGTACTATGTATTCTTATATTCTTATGTTTTTATGCATCATGTCTCCTTGATTGGAATTTAAATTTAATTTTCTACTGCGCTGCCCACACACAGGGTGTTACCCTAAGTGGGCTTCTTTTTTTCTCTCGAGAAAGTTAATCTGCTGTGGTGTATGTATTCTATTTGTTATATTGCAAGGTTAATGATTTAATGTATGTATAAAAAAATGAAATTGAATTGTTTATACGTTAGAAAGAAAGATGAACTTTTTATCTTCTTGACAACTTGAAAGAGTGTGTAGAAATTGGTCGTATGTTCACAGCTGCTCAACAGAGTTGGCTCGTAAGCGCTCGACTCTGATTCGGGAGGTCCCGGGTTCAAATCCCGTCGAGACCGGCAATCCTGACTGAAGGTTTTTCCGAGGTTTCCCTCAGTCGTTAATGCGAATGCAAGGGATTGAGTCCTCTTAAATAGCCCTCGGACATCCCTTCACAATTGTGCTATCCGCAATATACCTAGTTAGTCACCTGAAGAGGGTCACACCGGTTAAATCTAATGTGTGTACCCTACAGCGGGCACCCTACAAAATATATTTATTTAATAGATTGAATACTAGTCTTAAGTCATTCGTAGAGCAGGGCCTATTAGTTAATTTTATATTTATTCAATTAACTAGCTAGCGATATCCTACGTGATTTTCATTCTAAATACTAGATAACACTTAATAGATAGACTTTACGAATTTTTTAACATGTAACGACTGGCTAATATGTGTATTTGACGATAAAATATCACAAGGAATTTAATCAAGAGATACTATATAGTCAAAACGTAATACTTTCATGTTAAAATTTGGATGAACATTTGTAGTTCGAAATAGGGAGTGCTAAAACACCATGTCCCTATTAACAGAATGAACTACATTTTGTATTTAACAATGGCATAAATAATTTTTTATTTACTTAACATAATATTCCAGTAGTGGCAACTACATGCTTTAAAGTAAACAATACAATATAAAGTAATAAATTTCATTTTATGAACTGTTAATATCGTCAAACTTTGTCCCTGGCATTTGGTCAAGAGTACTCAAGAACTTTACCCGCAAATTTTTTTTAAACTAGGAAGCTTCGCAAACGCTTTTTCAGGCGCGTTGTTGAATGAGCGTAATTGGTGCATTGAGATGCCAGGTGTTATGCAGATTTTCTGTTGTTCTGTGAAAAAAATCATTACTAAGTCGAAGAAATTTAGAAAAAACGAAAAAAATCGTAATTTAAAAAAGAAAAATATCGTAAAATTGTGATTTTCAAATTAAATAATTTTTTGATTGCGCTAAATTTTCCAAAGAATATATTAATTCATAATATTAAGGTTCTGTGAAAAAAATCATTACAATCGGATAAAGCATGTAGGAGTTAGAAGTCGAAGAATGTTTTTTTAAATGAAAAAATAGTAAAATAGCGATTTTCACAAGAAATAATTTTTCGATTGCGCTCAAATTTCACACGAATATTTTAATTTATAAAGTTAAGGTTCTGTGAAAAAATCATTTCGATCGGATAAAGCATGTAGGTGTTATAAGTCAAAGAATTGTTTTAAAAATCGAAGATAATTTAAAAATTGCGATTTTCACGAGAAATAAATTTTCGATTGCGCTCATAAATGTGGCAGATCTAAGTTCAGAGATTTCGAAGGCCTCCATAAAATTTCATCGCAATTGGAGTATCGGTTTAGCCGGAATCGTGTTAACAAACACTCAATAATACAAACAGAAAAAAAAAGAAAAACATTCAGTATTTTTTCTCCAGAGTATTAGAATGGAATCTTCGCTTCGCTCGCTACGCTCATCCAATAATGATAAAGAAGTCAGTGAATTATGTTTTTGAGTTGTTTAGATGTTGCCATTGCCTCCAAGTCAATCCTAACCAGTTTTCACCAGTTTGCAGTTGAAGAATCCTTAACGTGGCGAGAATTTTAATTAAAAAAGAGTACCTTATAAATTTAATTGATATTTTTATATAATTTATCAATAGCTTATGCATTTTGACTTAATTTGTCACCTTTTTCTGTCTTTCTTAACCTCACATTGCATATTTGTACCCATGCTTTCATACTGAATTTTGACTTCTAAAATGTCACGAGTGTTACTTGTCATGAGTGTTACTGTATTATAGTAACATTCTTTTCATTTTCGTCAAAGATAGATGTATTTGAAAAAGAAATAGTGGTATTGATAAATGATAAGACTGTAATCATTCCCAGTGTAGGCATGTATTGAAAATTGGTCAAGTGTGCCATGAGTATTAGTAGTGTCATGAGTGTTACTCTCAAGTGTCCCGAGTGTTACTCAAATGTCACGAGTGTTACTTGTCATGAGTGTTACTGTATTATAGTAACACTCTTTTCATTTTCTTCAAAGATAGATGTATTTGAAAAAGAAATAGTGGTATTGATAAATGATAAGACTGTAATCATTCCCAGTGTAGGCATGTATTGAAAATTGGTCAAGTGTGCCATGAGTATTAGTAGTGTCATGAGTGTTCCTCATATGTCACGAGTGCTACCATACACTTTTCCCGCTAACGTGGATGTATACATGCGACTATACATTTTTTTATCAATTATCATTTGTATGGATGGTTTATTCTTTTTAGTTTAATTAACATTCAATATTCAATGTCACGAGTGTTACCGTGCACTTTTCCCGCTAACTTGGATATATATATGTGATAAAAATAATAATTATCCATGATCATTTGTAGGTATGGGTTTTTCTTTTTAGTTTAATGAACATTTACATTAATATTTGATCTTATATTTACAGAATAAGCTTAGTTTGTTCCAGCTTCTGTTAAAATGGGTAACACTTATGACAAAAGTAAGTCATTTAACATAAGAAAATTCGATCACATAAGCCACGTTTATAGAAAACTTAACTCCTAAAAATTAAACAGCGACGAATGCTACATTACATGTGCAATGTAGCTAGAATCATTAGAAACAAACAGCCGGTGGACCTACACAAAAAACTAAAACTTATTAACCTACACCATAGCTAAAATACCAGACATAGAGATCTTGAAATCCGACTACATGGATCATCAATCGCTAGTAGGTAGGCCTACATCTTTCTCGGTTCTTGCCCCAAAGCTGTGGAACAAATTGCCTCAAGAGGTAAAAAAATATGGTAACACCCCGTTACTTTTCAAAAAATATTGCCGCCGGCACATCTTTGATAATATGCATTAATAACATGTACATTGACTCTAAATTAATTTTGTCAATCATAAATGTGTGTGTTAAATTTTAGTTTGTCTGCATAGTGTAGGCTCTAAATTTCTTCTCCATCTCTGCTTATTATGGTATTGTTTCTTTTATTTTTGTTATCGTAATTTTTATTTAAGAGTGTGTTGCAATCCATTATAATAATTATTATTATATAATCGTATATTAATAGAACTTTTGTCAGAACAGTGCCATCATGCTTGTAGGTAATTGTCATCATAATTTTTAACTATATTTTCTTTATCAATAATATTTAGTTTCTATATTGTGTTTGGTAGAAGGACTTATTTATGAATAGTAGTTATACGTATTTATCTAATACAAGGTGAATTTGGATAGTAATGTGCGGACTATTCTCAAGACAACATGCCGTACAACGAACAATTTATCTGCGTTACCGCATTGCGGCATTACTACCAGTTTATCTCCAAGACTAATTTTGATTATATCCTACATTAAATTAAGTTAAATTACATTTGTTTATTTTAATAATATTCTGAGTTGCTCACACTGGTAAGGTGGAAGAGCGAACACTGTTTGAACCTCGCATTTTGTAGATGTAATGTATTAATATTATTATTATTATTTACATATAAAGTTCACTTATTATTATTATTAAAAATTAATTTAATTATCCCGAGCTTCTCTTTTTTAGTATATTAATAATATGTAAAGAACATTGACAATGTCAAATAAATAAAACCAATTCCACTTAAAAAATCAATTTGACTTGTAAATTAAATACCTATTCCTAGTAACACTTGTGACTTTTTTTGACGCGATTTATAATAAAGTGTGACATTCACGCCATGATTATTAATTAATAGACAAACCCTTACAATGCTATATTCACAAAGGATGTGGTGAGTGATCCCAGCACTCAAAAGTAAAATTTAAAATATATTTTTTTAATAAAAATGTCAAATCATGAAAGTGGCAACTTTTCCCGGAATGACCCATTTACCTCTCATTTATGTAAGGTCAACTACCGATATGTAATTGCAATCGTTTGTTGAAGAATCCGATCAAGTAGGCCTAGGTACCAGCACGACCTACATACATGCTCATTGCTGTGTATAGGTACGAGTTTGTACAATGGAGTAGCTTCAACAACTCATATTTTTCTCGTAGAAGCTACAGGAGAACACGGACAAAATATTGTTCAGAGTTTGTACAAACATTAAGACAATGCCTTCTCAATCAGGCCAAGGCTATGCTTCGCTGCAGACTCTTGATTCGACCACGTTCTCACTCAACGTGGATGTGTAGGAGGCTTCGGATCGTTCCTGGAGAGTCCAAGATCCTGTTAGGTTCTCAGTACAAACTGTTTTCTAGTACGTGTGTTTACAACGTTAGTAAGAGGACGCAGGGAGTTTCTGCTCTGCAAGACACGGCTTCCTTGATTCGATGTTCCGGAACCAGACTTCGTCATGGCGCCTCCACCAACAACAAATACCACAGGTAGCTGTGCCTTAGCTTTCTTTAACTTAACTTAACTTTTTAACAGTGTTGGCTCGACTCTGAATCGGGAGGTCCCAGGTTAAAATCCCGTAGAGACCGGCAATCCTCACTGAAGGTTTTCGCCAAGGTTCTACTCAGTCGTTAATGCGACTGGGTAGGCTTACCAAGTAAAATTAAAATTACTTGTTTCCTATTTTTATCTAGGTTTCTAATGTCAACAGGAAATACGTAATAAGGTACCTTTATAACATTTTAAAATGTTTTATTAATATTATATTTATTTCACTTAAATGGGCATTGAATAATTGGATGAGCGTAGCGAGCGAAGCGAAGATTCCATTTCAATACACCGGAGAATTTTTTTTTCTTTTTCTTTTGTATTTTTGGCTGTTTGTTAACACGATTCCGGCTAGACCGATACTCCAATTGCGATGAAATTTTATGGAGGCTTTTTGAAATCTCTGAACTTAGAACTGCCACGTTTTTGAGCGCAATCGAAAAATTATTTCTCATGAAAATCGCAATTTTACGATTTTTTTCAATTTTTCCAAAATTTCTTCGACTTATCCCACCTACATGCTTTATCCGATGGTAATGATTTTTTCACAGAAACTTAATTTTATGAATCAATATGTTCGTGTGAAATTTGAGTGCAATCGAAAAATTATTTCTTCTGAAAATCGCAATTTTATGCTTTTTAACAATTACGCTCATCCAACAACGCGCCTGAAAAAGCGTTTGCGATGCTTCCTAGAGTGGTTTGAGCTGGTGGTTTATTTACTTATCGTGTCAACTAGTCGACTGACTACGTTAGTGACAAGAGAAGAGACAATCGACAACTTCAGTGAAAACTGCCACCTCAAATTTTCATCATTTTATTTACTTATGTTACATATTGTGTAATTGTTGCCAGTACACTGCTTCTAAGCTTGTAAAGCTCCATTCAGATGCGTGCAGCGTTGAGCCAAGCGTGTTAGCATTTTACTGTCAATAATAAAACATTTAAGGCTATTGTACCACCTCTGGCCGATAATTTGAAAGTCGAAGAAACATGTCTGAAAAGTTTGCTGAATGAAAGAAGGCCTTTAAAATAACAGGAAAAAAAATTGTGAAGTTTTTTGGGCGAGACATAACCTCACTTTTGGAAATTATATTTAGATTTTTGGACAAAAGTGTAATATACAAGACTAGTTCAAAATTAAATTTTGAGAATCGGTTTTCTAGACATAGTTTCTAAACCCCTTTAGCTATAACTTGCAGACTATAGCTAAAATAGTTTTCTGAAAATAACAGTTGGTGTACGAATTTTTTTTTCAAACGGTACAAATACGAGTTTTGTACCGTTTGTTTGACAAAAAAATTCGTACACCAACTGTTATTTTCAGAATAATATTTTAGCTATATAGTCAAGTTATAGCTAAAGGTGTTTAGAAACTATGTCCAGAAAACCGATTCTCAAAATTTAAATTTGAACTAGTCTTGTTTATTACACTTTTGTCCAAAAATCTAAATCTAATTTCCAAAAGTGAGGTTATGTCCCGCCCAAAAAAATTCACAATTTTTTTTCTGTTATTTTAAAGGCCTTCTTTCATTCAGCAAACTTTTCAGACATGTTTCTTCGACTTTCAAATCATCGGCCAGAGATGGTACAATAGCCCACTTTTAAAGCCGTCTGCTAATGTGTACAACGACATACAGAAAATGTAATATGTTATTATTTATTTGGGATGATGAAAACTTGAGATGGCAGCTCACTTGCTCTTCTCACTAAAGTTGTAAATTGTTTATCGTCACTTAAGTTGTCGAGCGATTGCTGTCACTTAGTAAACAGCCCCCCTGGTCTTTATGTTATATATCCAAGTGTAAACATTTGTTTCTTTGCCCGTTCGCAACTGTTTAGAACTGTTTGGCCACGAAAGTCACCACGGCTATTCGACCGCGGTTTTCTATTTTCCAAAATATGCTACCAAGTCAAAATATAGTGAATGGCTTTGAAACCTGGCTCCATTAGAAAATAATCAAAACTATTTTTTTCAAATTTTTCTGATCCGGTACACGGCCAATATCGCCACCTCAAAATAATTTCAAACTTCAATTCGCCAAGGCCCACCGTTCAACGTAGGGTGTTGTGCTTTTGTGACATTAATTTTCAACTGGTTTTATAGAGGCTGACTGAGATTTTTTTTAACAATTGTCTTTCCTGCGAATGTTTTCGGTTGTAATTACAAATCGGTACAAAATACCGCCAAACGAAAAAATTCGCAGGAAAGACAATTGTTAAAAAAATCTTTTTTCTCTCAGTCAGCCTCTAGAAAACCAGTTGAAAATTAATGTCACAAAAACACAACACCCTACGTTGAATGGTGTGCCTTGGCGAATTGAAGTTTGAAATTATTTTGAGGTGGTGATATTGGCCGTGTACCGGATCAAAAAATTTGAAAAAAATAGTTTTGATTTTCTAAAAGAGCCAGGTTTCAAAGCCATTCGGTATACTTTTACTTGGTAGGATATTTTGGAAAAAAGAAAAACGCGGTCGAATAGCCTTGAAACACGATGTGCTAGCGTGGGGTTCATCTGTTCATTTTATATTGTATAACTAAGCATAGTAAGTTAGACACTTGTGACTGGGGCCTCATGGCCCTTTTCTAACTTTCTATGAGGTTGTGCACCTTAATATTCGATTATCTGTACAATTTCTAAAATAAATAATAATAATCTGTCTCCAGGCGCCTGCAGAGTTCGGTGTTGTAATATCGTTTCGTTCCGTTCAGTCGATTTTTGGTAATTTTTTATCTGTTAATTAGTGAATTTTGTGATTAAATTAAGTGTGTTTTTGGATATTAAATTTTGTTGACGTTTTCTACGTAGTCTACTTTAAAAAATGTAATTGATTGCTTAGTGATAATTGATGTAATTGATGATGTAATGAATTGATGAACCACCTCTGGCCGATAATTTGAAAGTTGAAGAAACATGGCTGAAAAGTTTTCTGAATGAAAGAGGGCCTAACTTGAAAAAACAGGAAAAATTCTTTTTTTTGGGGGCGGGACGTAACCTAACTTTTGGCCATTATGTGTTGTTTTTTTGACAATATTGTAGCCAGCACAGTTATTGCAAAGTTAATTTTTGAGAATCGGTTTTCTAGATACAGTTTCTTGACACCTTTAGCTACAACTTCAACTATAAGGACAAATAGATTTCTGAAAATACAGTTGGTGTACGATTTTTTTGTCAAACGGTACAAATGAATTTTTTTGATTTTTCAATTCAATTCAATTCAGTATTTATTTAGCTTAAAGCTATTTTTACATGCAATTTCAATAGTAGGTAATAGTACAATTCAATACAATTTCATTTTTAAAAATAGGCCTAACTAATTGGAACAGATTTTCAAAATACATACAAGATAATTCAATACAGTTACAAAATATATAAAAAAAAATCGCAAAAAAAATCGTTCACCTACTAATATTTCAGAAATCTATTTGTACTTATAGTTGAAGTTGTAGCTAAAGGATTTAAGAAACTATATACAGAAAACCGATTCACAAAATTTAATTTTGCACTATCTGTGCTGGCTACACTATTGTCAAAAAACCGACGTATAATAGTCATTAGTGAAGTTATGACCCGACCAAAAAAAAAAAAAAAAAAATTCGCCGTTTTATTAAAGGTACTTTTCCATTCAGCCAACTTTCATGGACTTCTAAGGTTTTGACCCTACCCTGATTACAAAAGCCTTAGATGTTTGATGTGTTTGGTATTACGTTTAGCTTATTCTGTCATGTGAGTGTTTGCTCTACTGGCGTGCGCGCTTGTGGGCTTAAACTTGCTGCCAGTGGCATATAAATAACCAACGTTTCATTGACGTGAGATCAAGCGTGACAAGTGTGATGTAGCCATCGCACAGCTGATAAGTACCACTTGAAAACTACGGTGGGCATTATGCTTACACTAGGCCGCTTCGCGAACGCTTTTTCCAGTCGCGTTGATGGAATATTTCTGACCAATAATTACGTTTTTTAAGTGGGATATCATTACTTTTCCTATTCTGTAGTTACTTGATATTACTACTTGTTAGTTATACACCTGTAAAAGGCTTATATTATAACCGTTATTTGTATGAATTTTTAGCAACTTTTTCAACTTTTTCATTCAAAAGGCAATACATCACCATAATCTTTATATCAATGTAAAATATTAACGTTGTAGCCCCACCCGTTTGGTCAGAACCGGCCCAAATTTTACGAAAATATCGTATAAAAAAACCGGGAAAAAATCGTAAAAGTACGATTTTTATGAGAAATATTTCTTCAAATGTCTTAAATCATAACATATATAATTTAATTCAGTGATTTTAAACGTTCCTATATAGTTTCATAGAGATCGGAGTACCTGTTTGCCAAAACAAACAAACAAACAAACGAACAAACAAACAAAAAACACCCAAGCTAAATTTTTTGGGGGATCAGTGAAATTGAAGTCTTCGCTTCGCTCATCCACATAATTTTTCAATTCAATTGTATTCAATTCATTATTATTTAATTGTGATATTATTATTAGTATTATGACAATATCATATTTTGATGTGTTGTAATTCGATATAAATTTTAAATTGAGATTACCGCCTAACTAGGCATTCTACCACTGTTTAACCATTTGAGAGAGGCGCTAAAGAAGGTATGGACATGTCCATAACTTTCCCCGACATTGGGACAGCCTGTAGAATACCTGTCAGTCGAGTCGGGCAAGCTTCTGTGGTTGAAGAGCTGAACAGTGTTTTGGATTCTGTTGAGCTGTTCAAGTCCAAGTGATTGAAAGTCTCAAGTTCTCAAAGTCCTCGTCGCCGGCCAGATGTCAAGAAAATACAAGAAACATAGAGTAGAAAGTACTACTTCCCATTCCCACAAGATTAAACTGTTCTTAGCTTCATATGGCTCTACAACTTGGTAAGCTTGATGATCGTCTTGTAATACTTCCAGTCAAGACCCTCGTCGCAGTAGCGGTTGCTAACCACAGTTTATTTTCAGATTTTTGATTTTATACTAGGCCGCTTCGCGAACGCTTTTTCAAGTCGCGTTGATGGATGAGCTTGTATGTAAGTTTTTAGTATGCGTGGGATCTATTGACTTTTTCAAGTCCCATTGCAAAATCATTTTGTTAAATTAGGATATTTGCTATAAAGAAGCATTAATTGCTAAGGTAATACTTATCTGTGGTAATACCGCAGATAATAGAGTGCACTACGGTAATACCAAATAATAGAGTGTAAAATATCTGGAGGCCCGAAGATTTGCTTTTTGAACGCATTGTAGGTGATTGTTGTCAAGTTTCTATAGTAACTTGTGAATTATTATACACCTAAAAAAACTTATATTAAATCTTTATTTCTATGGATTCTGGATAACTTTGTCTTTCAAAAGGCAATAGGCCTACGTCACCATTACATTAATGTCCATGTGAAATATGAAGGTTGTAGCCCCACCCGTTTAGTCAGAATCGTCCCAAATGTCACGAAAATATCGCACTAAAAATCGAAATAATCGTAAAAGTACGATATTCATAAAAAATATTTATTCGATTATACCAAAAAAACGAGGCAGGTCTAAGTTAAGAGATTTCGAGGGTCCCCTCCGATTTCCATCAAGATCGCATATCGATGGTGAAGAACCAATACCTTCTATCTGCCATTTTCTGCCAAAATGAGATGTTGGTGTCTATGGATACAGAAAATTATTTCGAATTTTTTGGTGCTTATAGCTCCTATCTAACAATGCTTAAACATCTCCAAAAGAGACATAGAGTACTACCTTACATCAATATCTCCTATCTGCCACCGCCAACTAGTTACTTTTTTTAAATCAGTTTTAATGCTCTCCTGACAATTTTGCTTTTTGGCAGATAGAAGGTATTAATTCTTCACCATCGATATGCAGTTTGCCCGGTAGAGAGCGAACAATCAGACAGAAAAACAGACAGAAAAAAACGAGCTAAATTTTTTTGGGGGTCAGTGAAATTGAAGTCTTCGCTTCGCTCATCCAAAAATGGTATTTTTCTTCTATCTTCCCTCTAGAAACTGACTATTTTGTCATTCAAAGCCCCCTAAATAACATTAATAAATTTAAATAGTCTAGGGGGCTTACATCGATCGACAATGCGCTTCACAAGGCGATACAAATCACGTGCACAAGAGAGTTGAGCACGCGATGTCGGCTAAAAAGGTATCTTCCAGATCCACGGCTGTACATCTGACTCCACTTTACGCCAGACGCCAACAAACACATTATTTATCGTAATTCAATCAAAAAATGCACACACAAGTTTTGTGTTTCGTGGGTTTTTTAAATCTTTTTAGAAGATTTTAAAAGCATTGGTGGTCAAGTTGGCTAAGGCGCCTACCTGGAATGTGGGTGACTCGGGTTCGAACCCCGATTAGGATGAGTTTTTTAACTTCTGAAAAGTCTTAAATATTAACATCCTACTTACGTAAATACGTAATGAATCAAACATGTGAGGCTCAGATTGTCTGAAAAATATAAATACACAATGTGTAATGTAGTTCCACTCTATTATTTAATTTTTTCAAATATGCAACTAAGTTAAAATATAGTGATTGGAATTGAAATCTGAAGCCTGTGCTGAAGCTAAGACCATAAAAACATTCTTTCTCTGATCGGGGAACGCGGTCCAAGATCCTTTAGGTTCTAGTACAAACTGTTTTCTAGTACGTGTGTTTACAACGTTAGTAAGAGGAGCGGGATTTTTTCTGCTCTGCAAACACGGCTTCCTTGATTCGTTTTCCCGGAAACCGCCTTCGTCATGGCGCCTCCCCAAAAAACAAATACCACAGGTGGCTTGCCTTAGCTTTCTTTAACTTAATTTAAATTTTTTTAAACAGTGTTGGCTCGACTCTGAATCGGGAGGCCCCGGTTTAAAACCCGTAGAGACCGGCAACCCTCACTGAAGGTTTTCGCCAAGGTTCAACTCAGTCTTTAAATGGACTGGGTAGGCTTCCAGTAAAATTAAAATTACTTGTTTCCTTTTTTTATCTGGGTTTTCAAATGTCCAGGAAATAGTAAAAAGGTCCTTTTAAAACATTTTTAAAGTTTTATTAAATTATATTCATTTCATTTTAAATGGCATTAAATTTTGGGATGAGCGTGGGAAAGGTAGCACGAACAAGTTCCTTTTAAATCCGGGAGTTTTTTTTTTTTTATTTTTTTTTTTTGTATTTTTGGCTGTTTGTTAACACGATTCCGGCAAACCCGATCTTCAATTGCCGATGAAATTTTTTGGGAGGCCTTTGAAATTTTTAAACTTAAACTCCCACGTTTTTGACGCAATCAAAAAATTATTTCTAAAAAATCGCTTTTTTACATTTTTTTTCTTTTTTTTCCAAAATTTCTTCGATTTATCACACCTACATGCTTTACCGATGGTATGATTTTTTAAGAAATTTAAATTTTATAAATTAATTTTCGTGTGAAATTTAGTGCTCAAAAAATTTTTCTTCTAAAAATCGAAATTTTTGCTTTTTAAAAAATTCGCTCATCCACAACGCGCCTGAAAAAACGTTTGCGATCTTCCTAGTGAAATAAGATAGGGGTTTGAGCCGGGGGTTTATTTACTTATTGTGTACTAGTCGACTACTACTTAGGACAAGAAAAGAGAAAATCGACAACTTCGTAAAAAACTGCCACCTAAAATTTTCACATTTTTTTACTTTTGTTACTATTGTGAAATTTTTTGCCATACACAGCTTCAACTTGAAAAAGCTCCATTCAGATGCTGCGCGTTGAGCCAACGTGTTAGCATTTTACGTCAAAAATAAAACTTTTAAGGCTATTGTACCATTTGGCCGAAAATTTGAAAGTCGAAGAAGCATGTCTAAAAATTTTGCTAAATGAAAAGGAGACCTTTAAAATAAATAGAAGAAAAAATTGTGAATTTTTTTGGGCGAGACAAAACCTCATTTTTGGGGAAATTTTATATTTAGTTTTTTGGACAAAAGTGAAATAACAAGACTAGTTCAAATAAATTTTGGAATGGGTTTTCTAGACTTTTTTTCAAAACCCCTTTAGCTATAACTTCAACTATGCAAAATATTTTTTCTGAAAAAAACAGTTTGGTGTCAATTCCTTTTGTCAAAGGACAAAATCGAGTTTTGTACCGTTTGAAAAAAAAATTCGTACCCAACTTTATTTTCAGAATACTTTTTAGCTATAACCCAAGTTAACTAATGTTTAGAAACTATGTCCAGAAAACCGATTCCAAATTTAAATTTAACTAGTCTTGTTTTTTCATTTTGTCCAAAAAACTAAATCTAATTTCCCAAAAAGGGGTTATGTCCCGCCAAAAAATTCACAATTTTTTTTTTTTATTTTAAAAGGGCCTTCTTTTTTTCAGCAAAATTTTTAACTTTTTCTTCGACTTTAAAAACATCGGCCGAATGTACAAAAACCCACTTTTAAAACCGTCTGCTAATGTTACAACGCTACAGAAAAAAGTAAAATGTTATTATTTATTTGGATGATGAAAAATTGAGATGGCAGCTCACTTGCTCCTTCTCACTAAATTGTAAAATTTTTTTATCGTCACAATGTTGTTATCGCTGCTGTCCTTAGTAAAAAAGCCCCCTGGTCTTTATGTTATATATCCAATTAAACATTTGTTTTTTTGCCCCTTTTGCAACTGTTTAGAAAATGTTTGGCCCCGAAAATCACCACGGCTATTCGACCCCGGTTTTCTATTTTCCAAAAAATGCTCCAAATCAAAATATGTGAAAGGCTTTGAAACCTGGGCCCCCTTAGAAAAATCAAAATTTTTTTTCAAAATTTTTTTTTTATCCGGTACACGGCCAAAATCGCCACCTCAAAATAAATTTAAACTTTAATTTGCCAAGGCCCCTCGTTCACGTAGGGGTTTGTGCTTTTGTGACATTAATTTTCAACTGTTTTTTTGAGGGTGACTGAGGTTTTTTTTAAAAAATTGTCTTTCCCCGCATGTTTTCGGTTGTAATTACAAATCGGGGACAAAAAAACCGGGGGGGGAAACGAAAAATTCGCAGGAAAAACAATTGTTAAAAAAAAACTTTTTTCTCTCAGTCACCCCTAAAAACCCGTTTTAAAATTAATGTCACAAAAACACATCACCCTACGTTGAATGGTGTGCCTTGGCGAATTGAAGTTTGAAATTATTTTGAGGTGGTGATATTGGCCGTGTACCGGATCAAAAAATTTGAAAAAAAAGTTTTGATTTTCTAAAAGAGCCAGGTTTTTACTTGGTAGCATATTTTGGAAAAAAAGAAAAACGCGGTCGAATAGCCTTGAAACACGATGTGCTAGCGTGGGGTTCATCTGTTCGTTTTATATTGTGGTTTTAAGAGGTATAACTAAGCATAGTAAGTTAGACACTTGTGACTGGGGCCTCATGGTAGAGGTCTGCACGGGCCTACTTCTAGAAGCCCGGCCCGGCCCGGGCCCGCAATTTCAGGCCCGAGCCCTGCCCGGGCCCGTATTAAACTAGCTTATCAAAGCCCGGGCCCGGCTCGGGCCCGCCATAAGTGTGAGTAGGCCCGTTACAGCTCGTTCAGAGGTTAATAATAATAATAATAATAATAATAAGTTGTCTTTATTTCTCAAGGAAAAGGGCGAATGTTAAGCCTGAGGCTTCTCTTACAATTTACCTTTTTCTAAAATTAGTTCTAATACTTAATACTAATACTAACTAATCTAAACAATCTAAACAATGCTTCTTTAACAGTCATCAATATTTTCTTAAATATTATGGTTCTAATATTAGTATAATGAGTGTATATCTAAAAATTTAAACAATGCTACTTTGTCTTTATCAGTCATTCGAAATGTTGTAATTTCACAAACTCATAGGCCTAATTCATAATTATTTATATAGTTATATATCATAGTTATCTACAAATAGTACATTGTTAAGATTTAATTGCTTATGATCTATATACATGAAATAGTTTCAGTTGAGTTAGCTAGAGTAGTTTAATTATGCTATATTGAACTTGGTGATTACTCTCATAATAAACATATATTCTAAGCCTTCTCACTATCGCTGGTCTGGCTATAACAAGAGCTGTTTGGCGGCATCTAATTTTGAATGGTTTAACATTTTTTATCCAACATTTTTGCTTTTAGTTTAATTTTGAACTGATTGTAGTTGAGAGATTTGTCAATTCCTACATTGTTATAAGTATGAACGGCATTGTGGGTGAACGACTTCTCAAATAGTGCTGTGGAGTGTGTGTGAATTGACAATTGCTCAATGTTTCGTAGGCTGTGCGAGTGTGTCATTTTCCTGATCGGAAGTTTGTCTTTTAGGTATTTTGGAAGACCTGATGTGTGAATTTTATGTGTCAGACAGGCTAAGTGGAGGGCTCTACGACTTGCCATGTTAAGTACACCGACTTCCGAGTATTTATGTGAGATATGATCATACTTTCTCATTTGTAGTGCAAAACGCATGCATGCATTTTGTGCTCTCTGTATGCGTTTACTTTGGATACTGTCTAAACAAGGCCCATATATGACATCCGCGTAATTGAATTTTGATAAAATAAGTGCTTCGACCAACATTAATTTTGTCTCTTGGGTTAAAATTTTTGAGAATTTGTAAAGATGTTTTAGCTTTGAGAATGTATGCTGAATAAGTTTAGTAGTATGTTGGGTAAATTTTAGTTCTGTGTCTATATTGAGTCCAAGATTTTTCGCGAGTTCCGTGGTTGGCAGAATATCATTGTCTAGATTGATATTGGGTGGATTTTGTTTTAACCTACCACGCCCACTACTCGTGCCAAAATGCATTATAAAAGTTTTGCTCGAGTTCAATTGGAGTGCGTGATTCTTCGATGAGCTGTTTATGAAGCTAAGGTCAGCATTTATTTTCAGTTCTGCATCCTGAACGTGGTGAGGGTCATAGCTTAGGTAGAGTTGAGAGTCATCTGCGTAATAGTGCACGTTACAAAATTGTATATCTTTCATGAGATCTGACGTATAGATTGTAAACAGCTGAGGGCTCAATATGGACCCTTGTGGCACCCCTTTAGTTATTGTCGCTGGATTTGATAGTTTTGAGTTCATAGAAACTACTTGTGTTCGGTTACTTAGGAAATCTTTCATTAGCGATAATGCATTTTCTGAGAAGCCGTAGTATGAAAGCTTTGCCAATAAGAGTTTATGATCAATTGTGTCAAAGGCTTTTGAATAGTCCAATAATATCATCGATGTCACCAATCCCTTATCACTGGCCCTGAGAATATCATCGGTTATAGTCGCCAAGGCTGTGGTAGTGCTATGGTGAGCCCTAAAGCCTGATTGGCTTTGGGGAATCAAAGCAATAGCATGTGGATTTTTTAGTTTAAACCCTGGGTTATATGAATGAACATCACGGTGGGGATGAAAATTACTATTATGAGAAACAAAACGTTTTGAAATTTGGTCGAAAAACATTTCTATGATCACAATCGCACATACCGATTTCAAATTACATCATAAAGCCCGAAAAAGCCCGTCTCATTCAGTGAAAAAACTCAAAATGCATAACAAGGCCCGGGCCTACCCGGCCCGCGGGCCAGGCCCGGGCCCGTGCAGACCTCTACCTCATGGCCCTTTTCTAACTTTCTATGAGGTTGTGCACCTTAATATTCGATTATCTGTACAATTTCTAAAATAAATAATAATAATCTGTCTCCAGGCACCTGCAGAGTTCGGTGTTGTAATATCGTTTCGTTCCGTTCAGTCGATTTTTGGTAATTTTTTATCTGTTAATTAGTGAATTTTGTGATTAAATTAAGTGCGTTTTTAGATATTAAATTTTGTTGACGTTTTCTACGTAGTCTACTTTAAAAAAATGTAATTGATTGATAATTGATAATTGATGTAATTGATGTTGTAATGAATTGATGAACCACCTCTGGCCGATAATTTGAAAGTTGAAGAAACATGGCTGAAAAGTTTTCTGAATGAAAGAGGGCCTAACTTGAAAAAACAGGAAAAATTATTTTTTTTGGGTGCGGGACGTAACCTAACTTTTTGCCATTATGTGTTGTTTTTTTGACAATATTGTAGCCAGCACAGTTATTGCAAAGTTAATTTTTGAGAATCGGTTTTCTAGATACAGTTTCTTGACACCTTTAGCTACAACTTCAACTATAAGGACAAATAGATTTCTGAAAATACAGTTGGTGTACGATTTTTTTGTCAAACGGTACAAATGAATTTTTTTGATTTTTATATCGTCTGGCAAAAAAAATCGTTCACCTACTAATATTTCAGAAATCTATTTGTCCTTATAGTTGAAGTTGTAGCTAAAGGATTTAAGAAACTATATCCAGAAAACCGATTCACATAATTTAATTTTGCACTATCTGTGCTGGCTACACTATTGTCAAAAAACCGACATATAATAGTCATTAGTGAAGTTATGACCCGACCACAAAAAAAAATCGCCGTTTTATTAAAGGTACTTTTCCATTCAGCCAACTTTCATGGACTTCTAAGGTTTTGACCCTACCCTGATTACAAAAGCCTTAGATGTTTGATGTGTTTGGTATTACGTTTAGCTTATTCTGTCATGTTGTGTGTTTGCTCTACTGGCGTGCGCGCTTGTGGGCTTAAACTTGCTGCCAGTGGCATATAAATAACCAACGTTTCATTGACGTGAGATCAAGCGTGACAAGTGTGATGTAGGCATCGCACAGCTGATAAGTACCACTTGAAAACTACGGTGGGCATTATGTTTACACTAGGCCGCTTCGCGAACGCTTTTTCCAGTCGCGTTGATGGAATATTTCTGACCAATAATTACGTTTTTTAAGTGGGATATCATTACTTTTCCTATTCTGTAGTTACTTGATATTACTTGTTAGTTATACACCTGTAAAAGGCTTATATTATAACCGTTATTTGTATGAATTGTATGTAGCAACTTTTTCATTCAAAAGGCAATACATCACCATAATCTTTATATCAATGTAAAATATTAACGTTGTAGCCCCACCCGTTTGGTCAGAACCGGCCCAAATTTTACGAAAATATCGTATAAAAAAACCGGGAAAAAATCGTAAAAGTACGATTTTTATGAGAAATATTTCTTCAAATGTCTTAAATCATAACATATATAATTTAATTCAGTGATTTTAAACGTTCCTATATAGTTTCATAGAGATCGGAGTACCTGTTTGCCAAACAACAAACAAACAAACAAACAAACAAACAAACAAACAAACAAACAAACAAACAAACAAACAAAAAACACCCAAGCTAATTTTTTTGGGGGTCAGTGAAATTGAAGTCTTCGCTTCGCTCATCCACATAATTTTTCAATTCATTATTATTTCATTGTGATATTATTATTAGTATTATGACAATATAATATTTGATGTGTTGTAATTCGATATAAATTTTAAATTGAGATTACCGCCTAACTAGGCATTCTACCACTGTTTAACTATTTGAGAGAGGCGCTAAAGAAGGTATGGACATGTCCATAACTTTCCCCGACATTGGGACAGCCTGTAGAATACCTGTCAGTCGAGTCGGGAAGCTCTTGTGGTTGAAGAGCTGAACAGTGTTTTGGATTCTGTTGAGCTGTTCAAGTCCAAGTGATTGAAAGTCTCAAGTTCTCAAAGTCCTCGTCGCCGGCCAGATGTCAAGAAAATACAAGAAACATAGTAGAAAGTACTACTTCCAACAAGATTAAACTGTTCTTAGCTTCATAAAGCTTGATGATCGTCTTGTAATACTTCCAGTCAAGACCCTCGTCGCAGTAGCGGTTGCTAACCACCGTTTATTTTCAGATTTTTGATTTTATACTGGGCCGCTTTGCGAACGCTTTTTCTAGTCGCGTTGATGGATGAGCTTGTATGTAAGTTTTTAGTATGCGTGGGATCTATTGACTTTTTCAAGTCCCATTGCAAAATCATTTTGTTAAATTAGGATATTTGCTATAAAGAAGCATTAATTGCTAAGGTAATACTTATCTGTGGTAATACCGCAGATAATAGAGTGCACTACGGTAATACCAAATAATAGAGTGTAAAATATCTGGAGGCCCGAAGATTTGCTTTTTGAACGCATTGTAGGTGATTGTTGTCAAGTTTCTATAGTAACTTGTGAATTATTATACACCTAAAAAAACTTATATTAAATCTTTATTTCTATGGATTCTGGATAACTTTGTCTTTCAAAAGGCAATAGGCCTACGTCACCATTACATTAATGTCCATGTGAAATATGAAGGTTGTAGCCCCACCCGTTTAGTCAGAATCGTCCCAAATGTCACGAAAATATCGCACTAAAAATCGAAATAATCGTAAAAGTACGATATTCATAAAAAATATTTATTCGATTATACCAAAAAAACGAGGCAGGTCTAAGTTAAGAGATTTCGAGGGGCCCCTCCGATTTCCATCAAGATCGCATTATGCCGTTTGCCCAGTAGAGAGCGAACAAACAGACAGAAAAACAAACGAGAAAAAAACGAGCTAATTGTTTTGGAGGGGTTAGTGAAATTGAAGTCTTCGCTTCGCTCATCCAAAAATGGTATTTTTCTTCTATCTTCCCTCTAGAAACTGACTATTTTGTCATTCAAAGCCCCCTAAATAACATTAATAAATTTAAATAGTCTAGGGGGCTTACATCGATCGACAATGCGCTTCACAAGGCGATACAAATCACGTGCACAGAGAGTTGAGCACGCGATGTCGGCTAAAGAGGTATCTTCCAGATCCACGGCTGTACACCTGACTCCACTTTACGCCAGACGCCAACAAACACATTATTTATCGTAATTCAATCAAAAATGCACACACATGTTTTGTGTTTCGTGGGTTTTTTAAATCTTTTTAGAAGATTTTAAAAGCATTGGTGGTCAAGTTGGCTAAGGCGCCTACCTGGAATGTGGGTGACTCGGGTTCGAACCCCGATTAGGATGAGTTTTTTAACTTCTGAAAAGTCTTAAATATTAACATCCTACTTACGTAAATACGTAATGAATCAAACATGTGAGGCTCAAATTGACTGAAAAAATATAAATACACAATGTGTAATGTAGTTCCACTCTATTATTTAATTTTTTCAAATATGCAACTAAGTTAAAATATAGTGATTGGAATTGAAATCTGAAGCCTGTGCTGAAGCTAAGACCATAAAAACATTCTTTCTCTGATCGGGCACGCGGCAAACATTACTTGTTGAAAATTATTTTTAACTGCAAATAATAGCATTGAAGTGGATGATTGTTCTTCTGGGAGATAAATGTTCAACTGTCTTACTTGAAATTGTCGAAGAGAAAAGGGGGGATTTTTCCCATATGGTCTTTCCTAATAATACTTACGTTATCCGGTATATTTTTTTACTAATTTGTACTACCAAACGGAAAAACGCGTACTGTGTTAGGGGTCAAAATTATAAGTGTAGTTGTGATGTCCGAGGGCTGTAAAGAGGATCCAATCCCAACTAAAGATCACCTGAGACCATCCTTTCAGCCAGGCTTGCCAGTGGTGGGATTTGATCCCGTAATCTCCCGAATCACAGTCTCACATGTCACATGTAAGCTTCCTCTGCCGGTGATAAGATCATGTTGTATATTAGGCTCACTACAATATAACTAATAGCTAATGATAGCTGATAGTCGGTCAATGTTCGGATCACAGGCCTACTCAAGACACCTGTATACAACAAAAAACATAGGGTGAATGTGAAGACGCTGATTGTTAACAGAAGTAGTTAGATGAGCGAAGCGAAGACTTAAAATTTCACTGACCGGGGGGTCACCCCCCCCCCCCAAAAAAAAAAAAAATAGCTCGGGTGTTTTTTTTGTTTGTTTGTTTTTCTGTCTGTTTGTTCGAGCTCTACTGGGCAAACGGCATATGCGATCTTGATGAAAATTGGAGAAGACTTTCGAAATCTCTGAACTTAGACCTGCCACGTTTTTGGGTCTAATCGAAGAAATATTTCTCATTAATATCGTACTTTTACGTTTTCCGATTTTTAATGCAATATTTTCGTGACATTTAGGCCGATTCTGACCAAACGGGTGGGGCTACAACATTCATATTTCACATGAACATTAAGGTAATGGTGATGTATATGCCTTCTGAAAGAAAAAGTTGGAAAAGTTAGCCAGAATCCATAGAAATAAAGTTTCAATATGAGTTTTTTGAGGTGTATAATAATTAACAAGTAACTATAGAAACTTGACAACAATCACCTACAATGCGTTCAAAAAGCAAATCCTTGGGCCTCCAGATATTTTACATTCTATTAATTGGTATATTATTATATCAATTAATACGATTTTATAACAAATATCCTAATTTAACAAAAATGATTTTGCTTTGGGACTTGAAAAAGTAAAGAGATCCCACGCATACTAAAACTTACAAAAAATCTCATCCACCAACGCGACTATAAAAAGCGTTCGCGAAGTGGCCTTGTAAACTGAAACCCTGTGTATTAATATTTAGCTTATCTAATGGAGTGGTGAGTGGTACAACTGCACAAGCAACGAGTGTCCGTGCACAACAACATGTTGTTCAGTTGGTGCAAGGCACCTGCACGAATAATATTTGTACTTGATATAGGCTCACTAATAATAAATATTTAATTCAAGATATTTACATCGTGGCGTTCCGTTCTATCAATAATATGAATGGCAATGGCAACTGGCTACATATTTTGCTGCGCGAAGCCTGAAGGTAATGTAACAAATAGAGGTGAATTTAACTTTACAAAACGTAGAAAAGTAGTTTCAGCCAGAAAGTGATAGAAAGCCATTGGCATTTTCTTGTTGATACATGAGGCACTACATACGGTGTCAACAATGGCAATGTGTAATGTAATTCCAGGGGCAATGGTTAGAGTCGTTGCGAACTGGTCACAAAACATTGCTCACGGAAAAAGTTTTGCTAAATTAATAGAGCCAGGACATTTAATTAAACACTGGATTGTAATGGAAAGCTAGATCTATGCTTGTGTGCTATTCAATTTTCACTACCTTGTATGCGTTTTTATGTAGATTTTTTTACAAAATCGCAGTTTTGACTGTTTGGTGTATTTTTTAGAAAACAAATTGTTTATACTTCAACTTCTAAAAGGCAAACTAGCACAGATCTAAGCTTAATAAAGTACGCTGTGCTAAGTATGAATGAAGTATGAATGGATGGGACGATAAGCCGTAGGTCCCCTTGGTACATTTCGAAAGGCGTAGGCTACGTGCCGGTTCCGAGTTTTCCCTCCTCCCTTTTGTTCATACTTCATCGTCATCTATCACCACTCATCGTCTCGAATAGCCTTAGTGCATTAATATGAGACGTTATGCAATATCCAATCATCAATTCAATCAAATCTCTTTTGCTAAAGTATGTTTTAAGACGACTAACATGGGCGAGATAGGGCTACGAGCGGCGGTAAGTGTGGTTTAAGGCAGAATATTTTCAACTTTTAAAATGGACATGTATCTATAGATACTTGGGTCGGATACGTGCGCACGGTGACTTTGGAGTCGTTAAGGCATAATTTGGATAAGCGTAGCGAGCGAAGCGAAGATTCCATTCTACTACACTGGAGAAAAAAAAACGGAATGTTTTTTTTTGTATTTTTGTGTGTTTGTTAACACGATTTTGGCTAAACCGATACTCCAATTGCGATGAAATTTTCTAGAGCCCTTCGAAATCTCTGAACTTAGAACTGCCACGTTTTTTAGCGCAATCGAAAAGTTATTTCTCATGAAAATCGCAATTTTACAATTTTTATCAATTTAAAAAAATCGACTTATAACACCTAATATGCTTTATCCGATTGTTATGATTTTTTCACGGAACCTTAATTTTATGAATTAAAATATTCGTGTGAAATTTAAGCGCAATCGAAAAATATTTCTTATGAAAATCATAATTTTACGCTGTTTTCGTAAAAAAATTACGCTCATCCAACAACGCGCCTGAAAAGCATTTGCGAAACTTCCTAGTGTATTGTTATAGGCTTCAGTAGCTGAATCTTGCGGGTGATACGTGTCCAGCCATTTGTTAGCTATTTATACTTCGAATCTATCGCTGGCTGGCCAACATTAGCTCGTCATGATGTCAGTGCCAAATGGTTGGCTTTGTCCACCAGTGAAAATAAGTTCCACGACTCAGTAGGTAACTATACGTTCGAACTCAATTGTTTATTTTTATTTATCTTCCTTTAAGTTCTACGTGCAGGATTCAACCCATTGCAGTACCATTTAATTTATATATTCAGGATCTTTGGGTACAATATGAAATTGTATTTTTTTCTGATAATTTTAACACTTTTTTCGGAGCAACTTATTTCGAAAAGTTTGACAAATTTGGGATTTGACGTAGCCCATTTATTTTAAACTAGAAAAACGCCAAAGTCATTGTTAGACGAGTGAGTGAGCCATGTGTTGAGTATCCCGTAATGTTCCTGAGTACTAAACACATGACTCTCTCACTCATATAACAACGACTTTGGCGTTTTCCTAGTCTAGTTGGCTAAATCACCCTTTACCCGAGATGTGGGAGACCTGGGTTCAATCCCCTGGTCGGGAAAGATTTTGTCTTTTCTGGACTGTATTTTACAAATTATTAAACATGTTTTGAAATGCATATAACGCAGTGTAGTCCATCATCGGTGACAATACGGTTGTTTTTGTTGGCGCCATGAAGTTGCTGTGCTAACATGTGCTGCATGGTGGAAACGAGTTTCTAGCAGCACTTCCGTGACGTCACAGCCAAGACGGCAGCGCCCACAAATCTCTACTAAAACTACCGTATACTATGGAAAACAAAGCCAGACGAAATACGTGTAAAGATTGCGAGGTTTACTCAATTTCCGAGCGAAATTTGGGGGTACCTTGAGCGTGAAAAATTCGATACACTTTGGGCACTGCATTTTCACTGCCAGAAAAATAACAAACAAAAAGTATTTTTTCAAAAACAAAACCATTGACGCTAAAAAATTCCTACACATTTGCAGTCTATTTTTTAATTAATTATTTCTTGTAGGTTCAAATCGCAATGGATCCAGCTGATTTTGTTAGCAGTTCTCAGTTAACTCGTACCGGATGTCTGTTTAAAATTTCAGCGCAATCTGTTCAGCGATTCGGCTTATATTCGACGTACAACCCCACAGAATCACAGAATAAGAGCCGATTTTCTTGAATGGGAATCTTCAGTCGCTCCGCTCCCCCTTGTCAAATAAAACAGTTTTTTTCTATGCTTGGCTGGAAAGATGTTTTTTCTGATTTTTTTCATACGTGTAATATTTTTGTAGTTAAAAAATTGAGCATGTATTTTGCATGAAATTGCATGAAATTATTGAGATTTTCAAAATTTCTTTCTGTTTTGTTGTTTTCCACCCTTTTGGATTTTGGATCAAAAATTTAATTCATACTAGCCATGCGATTTTAAAGGTTGTAAAAATAAATTTTAAACGTAAATTTTTTCAAAATGTTGAGACTTTTTTTTCAAAATTAGGAATTTTGTCATTTTTTCACCCCTTTAAAGTTCACCCGATAAAAAGATGAATAGGACTCGCCGAAGTACTCCAATGGAATAATACAAAAATTAAGGTGACGATATTTTGAAAGTTACAAACCGGGACAATTGCTAAAGTGTAAGCATATGTACACCACGGACCATTTCGGAGTCTAAGAAAGAGACCCCAGCCGCAGAAGCTATTTTTTAAAGATATATTTGCGTCAAATTCCCAGAAAATAGCTTTCTGACATGAAAATATGAATTAAATATGGTTGTAATGAGCACATTTTTGTAGTCTTAAAATCTTTATCTAGTGGTTCAAAAATGATAGTACAAAACAAAGTACAAACATTCAGCAGATAATAATAATGTATTGATGAGAGCATCTCGCTGATGAAGGCCTAATCAATAAGATTAAATATAATTTGAAAATGCATTTGATTTTTATAATATGGATGGTTAAACTTTTAATAAACTTTGTCTTTACAACGAAATAATAAGTGTTGGTATGTAAATTAATCAAAAACGTACTTCAGTTGTGTGATTGGTACATTTTGGTTTTCTATTACACATAAACAAAATCAATGCAAATAATGACTGAGAAAATTAGTGGTGTGCGAGTCCTGATTTTTAGTTCGAGTCGAGTCCGAGTACTTCGTCTTTTTTAAATTTCATCACTACTCTTGACTGTATTTACAATATGTACAATATTAATTTTGTTTATTGATGTTAGTCTAAATGTAGGCTCCAAACGTGAAGACAGAGTAACATCTAATTGATTTTAAAATGTAACCTCTCTCTAGCTCATTGTAATGATCAAGAACAAATGTTATTAGGGCTAGTCTATGACATTCAGTAAGTGATATTACATGCAAATGTTGAAACAAACATTATGGTGACATTTTTATTATGTATGCCCCAAAAACGTTCGAAAATTCCAAAATGAATGCAAATTTGTAAAATTTGTAAGGTAGCGCCAAAAACATATTATAGGTCTAACGATTTATACGTTTTCACGTACGTGCGCGACCCGGCACCTCCACCAAAATCATTATTAATACTCGCATACCCCTAAAGAAAACGAATTATCTTCTTAGAAGTGGAAGAACATTTGCTTGTTTTCACTATTAGTATTTATCAGTATTTTAGTATTTTAGTATTTATAAAGTAAAACATTATCCTTCCATGCACGGTATGGTTAAGAAAATACCAGGACACTTTCTCCAAAAATTTCAAACCGGTACAAATACGTCATTTTAATGAGTCTCTCGAGACACCGGTACAAGTGTTCTGAAAACGGTACTGTACCGTCAAACCGGTACGTCTGGTCACCTTAACTTAACTACTTGTAAATATTATATCGAAAGTGTTCTCTCCTACATTGGCCTAACTGCTTCAAGAAATACTCCCCCCAGCAAATTATATCGATCAATTTACAAATGTCTGTAGGTTTCTTTGCCTTGAGAAGTTGTACTGTGTGTTCGACATGTAAACTTCACCGTCCAAGAAATACCTGATTCTGCAGCCGCATTCTTCAAGATTGCTCTTGTTACATCAAGATTAAAGAATTACTCTTATTGCAATCGTGTTTGTACATGCCAAGTGGGTCGATGTAACATGTGGAAACCATATAATTCTTCTTCTACTGTGCATTGCAATTTCAAGCGAATAATTATTAGTCTTAGGCATTATTCGTACATAAGGTTTAAACCATACCAATTATGAACCATTATTTCTGCAAGTGTTCGAATTAATCAAGTTCTAGATGCTGGATTTTACGTTTAACTACTTATAAGTCCTATCATCTACATTGGCCTTACTGCATCAAGAACTACTTCATAGAACATGATTGAATCTACAAATTGCGTGTGGCTCTTGAACTAAGGAATGGTTACAGTATGTTCGACTTGTAACCTTCCCCTGGTTCGAGTGCTAGATCTAATTACTTGCAGCTGCACTCTTGAAGACTTTAAGACTTCAAGACTGGACTCGTTACATCAACATTCAAGAATTAATTACTCTGGTTTATTTCATATCGGAGAATCCAAATATGTAATTGATAAAATGGTCATTTATTTCTGTGCATTACAATACTTCAAGTGAATAATGAAGAAAGTTTTATTAGACTTTTGCAAAATTTGTGTACAAGTTAGGAACTGTTATCAAAACAATTATTTATGCAGGTGTCCTAATTGATTAAGTTCCAAGTGCTAACCTTGAAGCTTGGGTGCGAACGCTTAGCGTCTAGTGGGCGGTACTTGCTTGCGTACTTTTCGAAATACATGAAGGGAAATCAACATTCGTTTGCTCCGTGTTTACCCTCCCAACCAGTGATGTGACTAGATAATTCATCTTTTATATAGATAAAGATATTTCTTCAAAACGTTATCAATATAAGATAAAAGTTAAGAGATAAAAATAATTATCTAGATAACTTTGTTGATTGGTTGATTGGATATTGCTTAACTTCTCATATTAATGCACTTTGGCTATTCGAGACGATGAGTGGTGATAGATTAGGATGAAGTATGAACAGAAGGGAGGACGGGTTTCGGTACCGGCACGTAGCCTACACCTTTCGAAAAGTACCAAGGGGACCATACGTCAAGATAAAAGATAATTATTGAGATTGACGTGTTTTTTTTTTAAATATTATTTTTCCTCAACAACAGTTTTCTTGTCAAATCGTACTATTTGTCAGACTTGACAAGTTGACATGCCTATCTAGAAGAATTTTCAAATAATAACTTCGATTACGATAACATAGTAAACTAAAAAACCAGTAGAAGGATTATATTTTGTGTATATTATTGTTTATTATTAAGATAAACTTAAATTTATCTAGAAAATAGAAAAAGGTTACATCAAAAAACTTATCTCGATAAAATAATAGATTATCTAGCTAGATAATATTATCTAGATAAGTCACAACACTGCTCCCAACAGATGTCTACATACTTTTTGCTCATGTGACCAAACGGGGCCCGAAATTTAAAAAAACAAGCCATGTACCGAGGAGTTGTGTCACGACTCAGAAGATGCACAACAAACATCTTTTAGGAACGCATATTTGTGGCTCGAATAGTAGCGAATGCTAATTTTATTGAGATTTCGAACTTTGTCCAGTTTTACACAATGCTACTAACTACATAGAAATATTAAACTGGTGGTGCCCTAACCCTATTCTTCATTGGCCTGACTATCAAGATTACTCCACCCAACATCACTGAACTTACAAATTACCTCTGTCTCTTGGCCTTGGGAAGTTATACAGTGTGTTCCACATGTAAACTTCAACGTTTAAGAGATATAAGGCTGTGCGTCGTCCGTTCTACACTCTAAACACATTCCATGGGTAGATTATTTTTTCGGGTCATTTATCAATTGTTACACATTTTAAACAAATGGCATTATCTCGAAAATTTTCTGCTCTTTCTTGTGAAATAAATATTTTTTGTGTAAAACATATAATTTTCTTTTGTTGCTATTAAATCTTTGAATACGCGTTTTCTTTAAATGAGGACAAAGTTTTAAAAGTAACAAAAGAAAATTATATGTTTTACACAAAAAATATTTATTTCACAAGAAAGAGCAGAAAATTCTAGAGGTAATGCTATATCTTAAAAATGTGTAAGAATTGATTAATGACCAGAACAAATCTAGGTGCCCGTTAGGGCGCCGCAGCCAAGCCGCGGTGCGCTACACACTCAAGCACCTTATACACACCAAGCAGAGTTGGGGTGATTTCGAGGTGTTACCCAGCCGTCATGTAACGTGATGTGAACTTGAAAAACTATCACAATCGAGGGGATTTAGGTACCTGACAACACCTGCCAAATTTTATTGGGGTACAATTATTCCTTGTTGGTGAAAAAATGGCTTGGAACATGCTCAAAATCACTTTAAGGATGTTAGCTACTGCTACTACTGCTACTACTTGCTACTGCTAACATCTAATAACGTCGGCCCGCGATTCTGACCAGACGGGTGGGACTACAATGTTCATATTTTACATGGACATTAAGGTTATAGAAATATAGTCTCTTTTTGAAAAAAAAAAGTTGGAAAAGTTTGTTGGAAGGCTTCCCAAATAAAGGTTTTAACGTAAGCCTTAAACACTTGGCATACAATCAACAAGTAACTATGGTTACTTGACACTTGTTGACGGTATAAGCAGAGTTAGGCGGGAAAGTGCGATACGTAAACAAATAGCGGACATTTAAATTTTTCTTCTTTGTGTGGAACGAGAAAAGGTGTCATTACACTCTCATAAACAATCAGAAACCGTCCCTGGCCTAGGCCCAGATGTGGAAAATTATTTATAATGCAAAAGTGTAGGTCTAAAGTTCCATTTGGCTATAGGACTAGTAAAATTCATACTTACATTACATGTTTGACAAGCCTAGCCAACCCTATGCCAGCACAACATTTTTCTGATATAAGCTTGCTCATCTGTTTTGTTTACATAATTGCAACAATCAAATCATTTCATACAACTCGTCCTTTCGATTGGCCCGCGTTTATGAAGGCACTGCCATCTAGAATAAATATAGAACTTTTTCGAGCTCTTTGCTATGCGCAAATCTTTTTAAAGTGTTTTGGATTTCGTGATACTCTTCAACCATAGACATCCTATATACTATAGGGGTTTTAATATCAATGCTTTCAACTCACAACCCATGACGTTTCCACGATACCGTTCAAGAATACCAATTCCTTCGAAAACGAAAACGACTTCGTTTTCAAATTTTGGCGTTTTCAACTCATCTCCCACGAACTCAAGAATTGGGGTCCAGTCCTTATACCGTCGTTATACCATGGTTATACCACCTATAACCCAGGATGTACATGAATCCGGGTCTAGATATTTTACATCCTATATTGTTACTGCTAATACCATAGAATTTAAATCAACTTTGATAAAAATATTATATTTTAACAAATAATTTTGTAATGGAACTTGAAAAAGTAATGAGATCACACACATAACAAAAACTTGTAGAAATACAGCCAAACCTCTACACACTCAAAAGTAATGAGATCTAAAATAGGGCCAAGCTCATCTACCCTTCCACATAAACGTACAGTGTCCCATAACAGCATCCTCGAAAGCTTGGCAAAATAGAATTTGCATGTTATTACGTTTAAATTAATTAGAAAAAAAGAACTTGATAAACTATTACGTTAAATTAATAATCGCAAATTCTATTTTGCCAATGCTTTTCGAGGATGCTGTTATGGACACTGTACGTTTATGTGGAAGGGTAGATGAGCTTGGCCCTATTTTTAGATCTCATTCCTTTTGAGTGTGTAGGTTTGGCTTGTATTTCTACAAGTTTTTTGTTATGTGTGTGTAATATATACTGTGGAATGTGTTTTGAGTGTAGAACGGTGTAGTATAGAACGCACTCAGCCTTGCAGCCGGATTCTGCAGCCGCAATCTTCAAGATTGATCTTGTTTCACAAGATACAACAATTATTCTGATTTCATTCGCATTTGAAGAAGCCAAATGTGTAGTTGATGTTAAGTGTCAAATGTATAATCACTAATCTGGTGTGTATTACAATTGTAATCGATCGAATCGAAGACAGTGCGTATGCATTGTTACACTCTTCTTCATAGTGCTAAAAGTTTGGAACTGAAATCAACTATGAACAATTATTTCTACTAGGAAAACGCTAAAGTCCGCGCCGCGTTGATGGATGAGCTTTTTAAAATTTTTAGTTTGCATAAGATATCTTTACTTTTGCAAGTTCTTTTTTTTGCTGCCTACGCATTGTAGGTGATTGTTTTCAAGTTTCTTTTGTTACCTGTCAATTGTTATTATTTACCGTAAAAAACTTATATTAAAAGCTTTATTTCTTTTGATTTTTGCTAACTATTTGAACTTGTTCTTTTAAAAGGTACTACATCACCATAACCTTAATGTCCATGTATAATATGAACGTTGTAGCCCCACCCGTTTGGTCAGAATTGGCCCAAATGGCACGAAAATATCGCACAAAAAATCAAAAAACTTATATTAAAAGCTTTATTTCTATAGATTCTGGCCAACTTTTTCAACTTTTTCTTTCAAAAGGTACTACATCACCATAACCTTAATGTCCATGTATAATATGAACGTTGTAGCCCCACCCGTTTGGTCAGAATTGGCCCAAATGTCACGAAAATATCGCACTAAAAATCGAAAAAAATCGTAAAGTACGATATTCATGAGAAATATTTATTCGATTGTACCCAAAAACAATACACCTCTAAGTTCAGAGATTTCGAAGGTCCTCTCAAATTTTCATCAAGATCGGATATGCCGTTTTGCCTGGTAGAGAGTTAACAAACAGACAGAAAAACAAACAAACAAAAAAAACAAAAAAAAACAAAAAAAAACACCCGAGCTAAATTTTTTGGGGGTCAGTGAAATTGAAGTCTTCGCTTCGCTCATCCAACAAGTGTCCAACATCCCAGTCTATCACCAATCATCTCCTTTAGCACAAACATTTTAAAATAGACTAACACAATAAATTATATACGTTAGAGGCGAGACCTGTCACTTCATTCATAAATAGAAAGTAAAGATATTTACTTATTTTTTATACTTTTTATTGTTATCGTCAACAATTATCATTATCAAAATAAAGTATTGTATCAGTCTCGCTAACATCGTATTTACTTTCCTGCAGAAAGCAATGTTCACATTATTTTGTTCAGAATTTGAATATGCGAGTGTTCACTTCGTGTTAATGTAAGTGTCATATTGTGATAGCGTGTCTGTTGCTCATACCAGAGCTCTCACCATCACGATAAACCTCGATGCATTAATATTCAAACTTCAAAGATTAATTTTATACAGCACATTAGCGATGTTATGGTCTCGAATTAACAGTTCCGAGTGCATTAATAAAGACGTCAAAAAATTAATAATCACGAACTTATTTGAACACGTTTTACTATTTCATTCCGAGTGGGTACTAACACTAATGAAGTGCATTTTCTTCTCAGGTTCAGTGGAAGGAAGTTTTGAAGTTTTCAAAAGTGATCCAATTAAGCCATGATTAGGAGGTAAAACCATCAGTAATATCCAGAGGCGAGACTCAGCAAGCGGTAAGCCCAAGAATCAAAATCTCTCCTGTGCGATGGGAGACTCACCCTAAGCATGATTCTCTTTAGTTTAAAGGAGTATTCACCCACTAAACTAAAAAAATAAAAATAGGATAACTAGTTATGAATTTACAAAGGAACAGAAAAAATATTGGGTTAGCCATTACCCGAAAACAAAATGCCAAACGTGGTAATTTTCAAGCTAGGTCCCATCGGCAAAAATCTGCCATAATAAATAACATGGGGACGAACTTTGAGCCCCGTGACCTTGGGAGGATTTTAGTAAAAAAATATCGTTCCTCATTGACGTACTCGACAACCTTTTCTGTGAGTGTTCTACGTGTTGTTTTTGTAATTGGGGCAAGATGGTTCGGTCAAAATATGCTGATTACTAAAAGAAGGTATAATTTTGGAACGCACATATTTGCGTTTGAGTGTTTTTTGTGCACAGTTTCAAGGCGCAATTTTGTAAATGCCCATTTTGATTTGGTATGACGCTCTAGCATCTATTTTGAACAGAAAATAATCAGGTTGAAGCCAATTTAATAAATTCACTAAAACGTCCATTTTCGACAATTTCAGGATCAAAAAGCTTAAAATTTTTGTGTACAGTCAGGTTCAAAAAATATTTTTTTTAACTGTCATGTTCGTGTAGTATTATGCTCTAGAGTAAGTGGTAAAAAATGAATCGCTTTCACTTCAACATCGATCAACACGAACTTTCAACTGGACAAGGAACTGTTGTTGATGTAATTGCACGGAACGGCGTAGAACTGTGTGATATTAAGCCATACTGTTCTCCCCGTTCCTGGCACTTATGTCTCCCATTCATCTGACAAGAAGACCGGGGAAGCTACTGGGCATAGCAGCAGCTGTAAACCAGGAGAGGATGAAGTGTGGGTGAAGGCTGGTTCCTGGCACTTATGTCCTCACAATCATCTGACAAGAAGACCGGGGGAAGCTACTGGGCATAGCAGCAGCTGGGTGAAGAGACTACGTGAGACGACCTTCTGTTCAGGTTGCTGAGTGAGACATAACATTGCGTGGCGCGCGTCCGCTGGTGTCTACAGGCACTCTCCATCTTGTGCAGGATAAGTCTAAATGTCAATGTGATTTAGTTAACACACATTGTTGCATATATTTAACTCTAAAAGCGTGTCTTCAATTATTGTTTCGGTGCACGGTACCTGACTACCTGTGCGTATGCACTGGACGTGTTTAATATCTGTTGCAATTTTACTTTACATATTTTATTCATGAGAATAGGAAGTGAGAATGTGCACTAAATTTAGGCGGGAAAGCAGGTGATGGCGCTTCCTCTTTTCACCATCAATGAACCGATTATGTAATGAGCCGTGCAACTCATGTTTTGCATTTAGCCAACTCTAGATCTAGAGGTTTACCTATGCTGTACATGGTGTGTTACAAATGTATGTGTATTTGTAAAGTTTGGAATTTGTTGAATAAATTAATAATAATAATATTTGGTTACTAGTATGGCACACAAAAAGTTGCACTCATGAGAGTTGCCTAAACATATTAATTAAAAGGGTATTTACCAGCTTAACTCAATATACATTTAGACTAAGTAGTTATGGTTTTACTACGTAACAGGGCAAAATATTGGGTCCATCATCAGCATCACACGGAAAAAAGTTGCCTAACTTGGTAATTTTCGAACTAGGTCCCATCGGCAAAAATCTCCGATGAGAAATAACATGGGGACGATCTTATGCCCCGTGACTTTGGAGGATTTTGGTAAAAAAAAAAATATTGGCCATTATTGAAGTACCTACTTGACCCTTTTATGTAAATTTTCTACGTTTTGTTTATGTTATTTTGGCAAGTGGTTCGGCCAAAATATGCCAATTCCAAAGAACGGGGTGTAATTTCGGAACAAATATTTTTTCGAGTTTCATTGTATATTTGTGCACAGTTTCAAGACACACACAATGTTCTAAATTACCATTTTAGAATGGTATGATGCTCTATAGTAGGTATATCTATGTAGAACAAAACACAGGTAGGTTGTTTATAGTCGATTCGCAAATTTCAGGATTACAAACTTTTAAAAAATTGTGTAAAATCCTAGGTAAAATAATTGGATGAGCGTAGCGAGCGTAGCGAGCGAAGCGAAGATTCCATTTCACTATCACTGGAGAAAAAAATCTGGAATGTTTTTGTTTGTTTTTTTCTTTTTGTATTTTTGTGTGTTTGTCCACACGATTCCGGCTAAACCGATACTCCAATTTCAATGAAATTTTCTGGATACCTTTTAAATCTCTGAACTTAGAACTGCACGGGACGAAAAATTGATAGAAAAATTATTTCTCATAAAAATTGCAATTTTACGATTTTTTTCGATTTTCTTGTTTTTTTCTGTTTGTATTTTTGTGTGTTTGTTAACACGATTCCGGCTAAAGCGATAGTCTAATTGTGATGAAATTTCCTGGAGGCCTTAAAAATCTCTGGTCTTAGAACTGCCACCTTATTGGGCGCGATCGAAAACTTATTTCTCATGAAAATCGCAATTTAAGTTTTTTTTTTGGTTTTTTATTATTATTTTTTTTTGTATTTTTGTGTGTTTGTTAACACGATTCCGGCTAAACCGATACTCCATTTGCGATGAAATTTTCTGGAGACCTGAAATATATCTCTGAACTTAGATCTGCACGGGACGAAAAATTGATAGAAAAATTATTTCTCATAAAAATTGCAATTTTACGATTTTTTTTCGATTTTCTTGTTTTTTTTCTGTTTGTATTTTTTGTGTGTTTGTTAACACGATTCCGGCTAAACCGATACTCTAATTGTGATGAAATTTTCTGGAGGCCTTGAGAAATCTTTGGACTTAGAACTGTCACCTTTTTGGGCGCGATCGAAACTTATTTTTCATGAAAATCGCAATTTCACCCTTTTTTCGTTTTTTATTTTTTGTATTTATTTGTATTTTTGTGTGTTTGTTAACACGATTCCGCCTAAACCGATACTCCAATTGCGATGAAATTTTATGGAGGCCTTTATAATCCTTAAACTTAAACCTGTCACGTTTTTTGGGTACAATCAAAGAAATATTTCTCATGAATATTTTACTTTTACGATTTTTTTTTTTTTAATTTAGTGCAATATTTTCGTGACATTTGGGCCGATTCTGACCAGACGGGTGGGGCTACAACGTTAATATTTTACATGAACATTAGGGTTGTGGTGATGTATTGCTTTCTGAAAAAAAAAAATAAAAAAATAAACTAGAATCCATGGAATAAAGGTTTTAATATGAGTTTTTTTAGGTTTGTAATAACAATACAAGTAACAATAGAAACTTGACAACTATCACCTACAATGCATTTAAAAAGTACTTGCAAAGGAAAAGTGGTACTACGCAAAACTAAAAACTGACAAAAACGCTCATCCATCAACGCGGCGGGACTTAAGCGTTTTCCTAGTTTTTTTAACTAGCATTTGAGTGTAGTAATAACTATTATGTGGTAAAGAATTTGGGTGGATATAGCCCATTTAACAGCCTTTCTGGATTTTGGTGGTTGTTGGTTAAATTCAGCACAAAATGTGATGGTTTTATGTCAGCAGATATTTTGAGGTCGCCTCATTTGTCCTCACTAGTCTAGATAGCAGGAGACAAGAAGAAGAAAGAAGATGGAGAACAACAGTGTGGAGAAAGAAAGAGACTGCTCTTCTCGTACGTATGAGATAACGTCTGTCCATGTCTTCGCTATTTTGAAGTTTCCTACGTGGTTTCAACATCGTGGAAACGTACGGATAGTAAGAATGTGTTCATAATGTAAATGAGCTACCGACTTGAGTTAAGTAGCTCGGCTCCTTAGATACCAAACAGGCTTAAGTTCGGGGTTTAGTGATAGAGGCGTGAATTTTGGATCATTTACTCAGAAAAACGTGCTTAGTAATTTGGCCAGGTGGTCCCAATCGATTTTTTTCCCCCGTTTCAGGGGTGACCATGGTGCAAATTTAGGGTTGACATTATTTTCAAATGGACTAGGGGTGAGCCTAATAGAAGTAAAAGTGTGGTATTTAACATTTTGTTTAAGTATTTATTCAATTTAATTATTTAAATCTAAAAAATGTTTTATTTATAACAGGGGTGTCCAGAAATGTTATTTCGAAAAATCGTTCCAAATGCTAGACCTAAGTAGCCTATAGCTTGTGATGATTCATCTTTCGGGGATAAGTGATAGAAGCGTGAATTTTGGATCATTTACTCACAAAAATGCAATGAATCATTTGCCGGTGGGTCCGCATCGAAAAATGTACCCGTTCAGGGGTGACCATGGTGCAAACAGGGGTGTGAGACTAGACTGGACTCGACTTCTGCGTGATTTTGAATATCTGATTCCGTCCATAAAGAAACAATTTCGACATTTGGTAGACTCGAGTTTGGTTTCTGATTGTCGGAATCAAACCGTGACTTGCGTCTGTGGCCGAGGATTTTACACAAAATAATAAATAAATTTCAAAGGTCGTGACCCTGATTGACCCCGGTGACCTTGACTTTTGACTATGTATGAAATTCATGTTCAGTGTTTAAAATTCCTTTCAAATGAGTCATCACAAGCTATGCTTCCTAGCATTTTGAACGTATTTTAGAAATATGGGCAATGTACCAATTCTGGACACCCCTGTTTAAAAATAATACATTTTTTAGATTTAAATAATTAAATTGAATAAATACTTGAACGAAATGTTTAAATACCACCCTTTTACTTCTATAAGGCTCACCCCTAGTCTATTTGAAAATAATGTCTACCCCTAACTTTGCACCATGGTCACCCTGAACGGGAACATTTTTCGATGCGACCCACCGGCAAATGATTCATTGCACTTTTCTGAGTAAATGATCCAAAATTCACGCTTCTATCACTTATCCCCGAAAGATGAATCATCACAAGCTATAGGCCTACTTATGTACTAGCATTTTGAACGAATTTTCAAAATAACAATTCTTTACACCCCTGTTAAAGATAATTCATTTTTTATATTTTAATATTAAATTGAATAAATACTTGAACGAAATGTTTAAATACCACCCTTTTACTTCTATAAGGCTCACCCTAGTCTATTTGAAAATAATGTCTACCCCTAAACTTTGCACCATGGTCACCCCTGAACGGGAAAATTTTTCGATGCGGACCCACCGGCAAATGATTCATTGCATTTTTCTGAGTAAATGATCCAAAATTCACGCTGCTATCACTTATCCCCGAAAGATGAATCATCACAAGCTATAGGCCTACTTAGGTACTAGCATTTTGAACGAATTTTCGAAATAACAATTCTGGACACCCCTGTTAAAAATAATACATTTTTTAGATTTAAATAATTAAATTGAATAAATACTTGAACGAAATGTTTAAATACCACCCTTTTACTACTATTAGGCTCACCCCTAGTCTATTTGAAAATAATGTTCTACCCCTAACTTTGCACCATGGTCACCCCTGAACGGGAAAATTTTTCGATGTGGACCCCCCGGCAAATGATTCATTGCATTTTTCTGAGTAAATGATCCACAATTCACGCTTCTATCACTTATCCCCGAAAGATGAGTCATCACAATCTATAGGCCTACTTGGGTACTAGCATTTTGAACGAATTTTTCGAAATAACAATTCTGGACACCCTTTAAAATAATACCTTTTTTAGATTTTAATAATAAATTTGAATAAATATTTAAACAAAATGTTTAAATACACCTTTTACTTCTATTAGGCTCACCCCTAGTCCATTTGAAAATATGTCAACCCCTAACTTTTCTCCATGGTCACCCTGAACGGGTAAAAAATCGATTGAGACCACCTGGCAAATTACATCAGCACGTTTTTTGAGTAAATGATCAAATTCACGCCTCTATCACTAACCCGATCGGTTTTGTCTAACATACCAGGCTACTGATGGTTGTAGGACATGAGTTTTAAGCTAATTCCGGTTCGCTTGGCCGACTGACATCACAGTTGTTTACAATTTTGGGTAGTGGTCAAGGAAGCGGAAACAAAGGACTCTACGTTACACTTTTCAGGAAATTATTTTTAAATAATTTTAAAATGATTTTCAGGTTTATTGATTTTTCTTGAAAAAAAAATGGCCAAAAGTACCAGGGTTTGATCCCCGACAAGCAAACACCTCTTCGAATATCACACACATTAAAATGTTTGATTAAATTGCATCTTGTGGTATTTCTTTGCAATGTGAGCTTAAAACCTGTTGCCAATAGAAATTAAATGTCATGTGATTGCTTGGTTTAATATAAAAAATAAATCTAGAACAGATAGGATTATCCATAAATATTTCTCTATGGTAAGGTATTATTGTAAGCTTCGTAGATTGTTAAGATTCTGCAAACAGGGTATGAGTGAGAATTACTAAAATACGCAACAGAAAGATCCCAGCTGTAATATTAACGAGCTTCCCAAGTTGTGCCACCAAGGTGTGCCACCAAGTTGTGCCACCAAGTTGTGCAAGAGTCTTCCGAAGACAGATGCAAACTCACACCTGACCAGGTTTTCACCGCATTCTGTTCATCGACGTGTTTCCGATATCGTCATGCACAGAGTATGGTGGCAATCTGTTCCAGGGGCACGTCTCAGTCTACCAGCATCTACCCGGCTTCTCCACACAGAAGTATGGTGGCAATCTGTTCCAGGGGCACGTCTCAGTCTACCAGCATCACCCGGCTACTCCAACACAGAGTATGGTGGCAATCTGTTCCAGGGGCACGTCTCAGTCTACCAGCATCTACGCGGCTACTCCACACAGAGTATGGTGGCAATCTGTTCCAGGGGGAACGTCCTCAGTCTACCAGCATCTACCCGGCTACTCCACACAGAGTATGGTGGCAATCTGTTCCAGGGGCACGTCTCAGTCTACCATCATCTACCCGCTCTACTCCACACAGAGTATGGTGGCAATCTGTTCCAGGGCAACGTCTCAGTCTACCGCATCTACCCGCTACTCCCACACAGAGTCTAGGTGGTAATCTGTTCCAAGGGTCACGTCCTCATCTATCAGCATCTACCACGTCCACTCCACACAGAGGTATGGTGGCACTCTGTTCCGGGGCAGCTCAGTCTACCAGCATCTACCCGGCTACTCAACCATAGTATGGGTGGCAATCTGTTCCAGTGCACGTCTCAGTCTACCAGCATCTACCGGCTACTCCAAACAGAGTATGGTGGCAATCTGTCCATGGGCACGCTTGGTCTACAGCTCTACCGGCTACTCCACACAGAGTATGGTTGGCAGATCTGTTCCAGGGCAAAAAAAAAAAAAAACGTCCCCTTGTTTCCCCCCCCCCAGTCTACCAGATCTACCCGGCTCCTCCACACAGAAGTAATGGGGTGGCAATCTGTTCCAGTGGCACGTTTCAGTCTACCGCATCTACCCGGCTACTCCACACAGAGTATGGTGGCAATCTGTTTCCAGGGGCACGTCCTCATCACAGCATCTCCCGCTACTCCACACAGAGGTATGGTGCAATCTGTTCCAGGGGCACGTCTCCTCTACCAGCATCTACCCGGGCTACCTCCACACAGAGTAATGGTGGGCAATCTGTTTCCAGTTGTGGGGGGGGGGGGTGGGGTCACGTCTCAGTCTACCAGCATCTCGGCTATTTTTCTCCCCCCACACAGAGTATGGTGGCAATCTGTTCCAGGGGCACGTCTCAGTCTACCAGCATCTACCCGGCTACTCCACACAGAGTATGGTGGCAATCTGTTCCAGGGGCACGTCTCAGTCTACCAGCATCTACCCGGCTACTCCACACAGAGTATGGTGGCAATCTGTTCCAGGGGCACGTCTCAGTCTACCAGCATCTACCCGGCTCCTCCACACAGAGTATGGTGGCAATCTGTTCCAGGGGCACGTCCTCAGCCCCCCCCCCCCCCACCCCCCCCCCCCCCCCCCCCCCCCCCCCCCCCCCCCCCCCCCCCCCCCCCCACCCCCCCTTCTACCAGCATCTTACCCGCTACTCCACACAAGAGTATGGTGGCAATCTTTCCAGGGGCACGTCTCAGTCTACAGCATCTACCCGCTAACTCCACACAGAGTAATGTGGCCTCGTTTTCCAGGGCACGTCTCAGGTCTACCAGCATCTACCCGGCTACTCCACACAGAGTATGGTGGCAATCTGTTCCAGGGGCACGTCTCAGTCTACCAGCATCTACCCGGCTACTCCACACAGAGTATGGTGGCATCTGTTTCTCGGGGCACGTCTCAGTCGTACCGGCATCTACCCGCTACTCACAGTAGAGTATGGTGGCAATCTGTTTCCAGGGCACGTCTCAGTCTACAGCATCTACCGGCTACATCCACACAGAGTATGGTGGCAAAAATCTGTTCCAGGGGTACGTCTCATCTACCAGCAATCTACCCCGGCTACTCCACACAGAAGTATGTGGCATCTTTTTTTTAGGCCGTCTCAGTCTACCATCATCTACGTCTACTCCCCCAGAGTATGGTGCATCTGTTCCAGGGGCACGTCCTCAATTCGTCACCAGCATCTACCCGGCTACTCCACACAGAGTTGGTGGCAGATCTGGTTCCCGGGGCACGTCTGCATTCTACCAGCATCTCCCGGCTACTCCACACAGAGTATGGTGGCAATCTGTTCCAGGGGCACGTCTCAGTCTACCAGCATCTACCCGGCTACTCCACACAGAGTATGGTGGCAATCTGTTCCAGGGCACGTCTAGTCTACCGCATCTAACCCGGCTACTCCACACGAGTATGGTGGCAATCTGTTCCAGGGGCACGCTTGAGTCCTACCAGCAACGGGACCCGGCTACTCCACACAGAGTATGGTGGCAATCTGTTTCCAGGGGCACGTCTCAGTCTACCAGCATCTACCCGGCTACTCCACACAGAGTATGGTGGCAATCTGTTTTCCAGTGGCACGTCTCAGTCTACCAGCATCTACCCGGCTACTCCACCAGAGTATGTGGCAATCTGTTCTAGTGCACGTCTCAGATCAGTCTACCAGCATCTACCCGGCTACTCCACACAGAGTATGGTGGCAATCTGTTCCAGGGGCACGCTTGAGTCTACCAGCATCTACCCGGCTACTCCACACAGAGACAGACAATTAGCTACAAGTAGCATATTTTAACAATGATTCTCTTATTCGCATAACAAGCAAAACAATAGTAAAATTACGATTTTTATGAGAAATATTCTTTCGATTGGGGGGAGGAGAGGGGCGTCAAAAACGTGGCAGTTCCTAAGTTTAGAGATTTCGAATACCTCCAAATAATTTCATTGCAATTGGAGTATCTGTTTAGCCGGAATCGTGTTAACAAACAGCCAAAAATACGAAAAAAAGAGATAAAAAAACATTCCGGATTTTTTTCTCCGGTGTAGTGAAATGGCATCTTCGCTTCGCTCGCTTCGCTCATCCAAAAATATATGTGAGTAATCTCTCACACAAATTACCTATTTTTACTAAAGAAGAAACATGTTTTTAGTGGCTTTGTACCGTATGTGTCTGGACTCTAGCAAAACGTGATAATACATCCTGATGTTTACTGCGCCTCCATTTTAATAGCACAAAGAATGATTGGGTGGGAATTAGGTACAGATTAATAGGTTGTATTTGTAGTATATGTAGTAATTTTAAATCCTTTGTTAGAGAGATTTTTAAACTGCACAAAACAAATTTTAAATCAGCTCTCAATTACACATTAATTACACATAGTATGTGTAATAATTAAATTATACATTCATCGACATATTTTTACATTCCAATGAACAATTACACAATTTAAACATTCTTGAATCCTTCATTGACATTTTCAAATTTACCATCAAATAAAATAATTATTTTTTTCGTACGCACAATGTTGCACTGATGCACACAAAGAAAAAAATATACAACCAACGGCTAATTTACAAATATAATCCAATGACTCGATACATTTCCCCGAAAAATAAACTTGTTTCATTCTTGAATTCTTAAAAGTAAAAAATTTCTTCGACTTAAAACACCTACATGCTTTAACTGATTGTAATGATTGAAATGATTGTTTCACAGAACCTTAATTTTATGAATAAATATATTCGTGTGAAATTGGAGCGCAATCAAAAAAATATTTCTTATATCGCAATTTGACGATTTTTTTCTATTTTTAAAATTTCTTCGACAAATAACACCTATATGCTTTATCCGATTGTTATAATTTTTTCACATAACCTTAATTTGATAATTTAATATATTCGTGTGAAATTTGAGCGTTATCGAATAATTATTTCTTATGAAAATCGCAATTTTACGCTTTTTTCGTTTTTAAACAATTACGCTCATCCAACAACGCGCCTGAAAAAGCGTTTGTGAAGCTTCCTAGTTACTGCATCTCGACAACAGGAAAGCAACTATACAAGCCTTGACTCACATGCTACCGACTCGAGTTGGTTTAGTTCCCAGTACAAAATGGTTCCTCACTGCTGATCTCGTCGTGATCGACCTCACTCTACACAAGGAACTCTACACCAGCACGACGAACGTCAACAAGTCGACAGTTTCGTGTAGCCGTTGTTTTTTCACTGCTCAACAGTGTATCTAACATGTTGAGCTAGAAGAAACAATAGTTATGCTTAACTACGAATCAATAAGATCCTGGAGCCGCACTCTTCTAGATTCGCCTCGATGAATCAACAATTACTACCACAAATAGTAATTCTGCTTTTGAAATACTATGTTATTTACTTTCTTAATTAACGAAATTTCGGTTCCTTAGTTCAGTACAATTTGTAATGATAAACTAATTGTTCATTGCTTCATTTCCTGTAGTAGAGTTGGTGAAACGTCGAACTCACGCTTTCAGCCATTATTGCTCTGGGACACAAGAAACAATATCTGCGCAGATACAGGACAAGATAGAAGCATAGTTGCCAAGTCTATCATCCTGTAATCATTAATTAAGCTTGTCGAATTGCGATGGTTAATTTTTTCGAAGGAACAGTCGAACTATAAAAACTACCACTTACAAGGAGTTAATTTCTTCCAGCATTTAAAGAGTAACATGATTGAGTATGAAACAAAATAAAGAGTTATGATATGGATGGATGCCTATCGCCTAGAAACAAAGCGTGAAAAGTCTTGCCTCATGAAAAGCCATGCCATCACCGACATCACCGAGCCACCGAGGCTTTAGGCCAATAAGAAGTTAACAGGCCCTAGAGATGTTTTTAGTCTACTACTAGGCTACTGGCCGCTCGAAAAATTCGTCATTAAATGTCTCACATGCTAGGCTCACGAGTCAATCATAAGATGAGAAAACTTATATTTTGTTAATTTGTTAATAATGTGGTGTGAAAAGTCCTATTTTTGAGTTCAGTAACTTGAGTATCGAGTTCAATTCGAGTACGAGTATTTTTTTCACTGTTACTCTTTCACTTTACTTACAATATGTACAATATTAATTTTCTTTGTTGGTGTAAGTCCCTATGTAGGCTCCAAAAGTGATGACGGAGTAACATCTGATTGTTTTTAAAATGTAATCTTTGTCTATATCATTTTAATTATCAAGAACAAAATTGTTATTTATTAGTGATGGCTATAAAACAAAATTAAGTAATTGATATTACTTGAAAATGTCATCATAAATATTATAGTCCTAGTGACATTTTATTACTTGTGCCAACAAATGTTCAAAACTTAAAGAATAAAGAATAACAATTTGTATCAAAAGACTGGGTCAAGGTTGGTAAGGTAGCGCCAAAACTGCTTTACGTTTTCACGTTTTTACACTCGCGCGCGACCCGGCACCTCCACCAAAATCATTATTTTTTAATATTCGATTTCGGTATTAAATACTCGGGTCCTGAGTACTACAACTGGGTACTCTTTCGGGTACTTGCACACCCTTACTTAATATTTATTATGTAAACAGTTGTGAGATTAATGCCTTTAAATGAAATTTTCGGTTTTAAGAAAATCAACTATTTAATGCTATTTGAATAGAAAATTTCAATGGTCTGCCTGGAACACAGAGTGTTTTGGGCAGCCTCGGGCGAGCCCTGGACATGTACACAATCATCTCCGATTGACAGGACAGTTTTTGAGTTGGGCACAGAGAAAGTCTCGAGGGGAAGTTGGGGATTAATATAGTACTTTTACGATTATTCCTAGTTAAAAACATTTCTGTACTTTTAGCTACATGTCTACTCACATTTTCATGAAATCTTCAGGTAACCTTATTATTTAATAAGAACTGTATCAATGTAGAGCAACTTCGGAGCAATACTTCTCATGAAAAGCGCACTTTCATGTGATGATTTTAAGAGTCGTGTTATTTCATTGCTAAAGCGTAAATACAAATGTTTACCAAAAACACTTGCCGGAAACTTTTAATTTCTCTACAACATTGTATTGTTGGTTGGTTACACGTCTTGGCATTACTTAAAAAAACATTCGTTCCTAACAATGACAAAATTTATCTACAAAATCAAAAAGCATAGTAAATGTCTCAACAAACCTTTCAAAAACGCTCATCCGTCAACGTGATCATGAGCAGCGTTCCCGAAGCACCATAACATATGTTGTAATTTTTCATATGTTCTAATGATGTGACACGAGTAAAATGGGAAAAAATAAAATCCGTTCCTAAATAACGGATATAGGCCCTATATGGGCAATTATATTAGCTTTGATTGCGGCCATGTTGATGACGACACCAAAAGGGCCATTCATTGACACCATGGAAATTATTCATCTAGAAGTAGTTATTGATGAAATAAAAACAGTCTCCCAATTTATTCAGGAAACCTGTCACGGAGAATGAACTTTCTACCCTTGCTCCTGTACTATAACAGCAACTCGCAGAGTTCAGTACAGTAAAAGTAAAAGTAGGCCTACTCTGTTGATAACTTACTTACAGGTAACGCGTCCCTCTATCACGGCAGGAACTTGTACCGTCAGAGATAACTATTTAATTCTTACTCTCAAAGCAATTGAAAAGGCAATTTCCGAACAGACGTAATTCATACTTTTGAAAATATGCCAAGCTCAAAAAACCCTCAGTACCGCTATTTTTACTTCTTTGACGTTATTGCCCTTAACAAAAGGGATTGTCTTTTAGATAAATAAAGCTTGCACTTGCTGGCATAGTATGTAAATATATTATCAAAACAAAATTCATCTTTGAAGTTTAAGGTCTATCGTTTCTTTACACTGATACAACATTTGTTCCTAATTACAGACTTGTTTAGAAACGTTTAATGTTCAAAGTATGTTATAGTAACTTCTCTTTTACTTTAATGGCAAGTATCATAACTTTTGAGAAGTTAGTTTTTATAAACACTAATGAAAAACTGCAGTGTTCTCAATCATAAGATTTAACTACCCCATAAATCAATGAAGGCATTAATTTTGAAGAAGATTGCAACAGCATTTTTATTTTTTCTCGAAGAGCGCTTCAAAAAACACGCGTACCAAACTTTGGAATATACACAAACTCAATAGTAACCAATTCTGTTAATTATTCTTATTATATTATAACATTTTATGACACACTATTAACATGAAGTGATTAGAGAAGAATTTACTCTCCAGAAGTGTAAATAAATAAAAACAAAGAAACTTGGTTTAGAATTGTGATTTTTGCTTGAGTTCAACTTTAAATTTACCGCCTTTCTGCTGCCAACTTCGAAATATGTTTTCTCAATGTTTATAGCCTCTTGCTAACGAATAGTTAGTCGCACGTTGGTTGTCAACATTTTAAAATATTATTTGTATTCGAAAAAAATCTGATGTTCCTTCGCCGAGGCTGTTTTGAGAGTTTGCTTGTGTTATTTTATTCCTAATAGGCGCTCATGTTGCGTCGCCGAAGTTCGCAGACTGTGCTGCGATCCCTAGGGCATACACTTCAAAGCATGTATCGACCAGTGCATTCAAACGTGCGTTCATACTTCCTCCGACAGATAGGGACTGCGTTGGGTTAGCCTCGGAGAGAGGAGGCAGGTCCTGGGTTCGAACCACGAACCAGCAAGGCTTCTAGCGGCCGGGGGTGGCCAAGCCCAGGCCCGCGGGCCACATGTAGTCTGTGACACACTCTGCGTGGCCCTAGTTGACGAGCAAGTGACAATGCGAAGGTCACATTAAACAATTAGTTACGATGTGTTTTGAGACTGAAATCAAAGATTATTTATCACTTAAAACTGTAACCAAGTAAAAACATACACACAATTATTCTTCAATCAACCAACCAACCAATTGACGACTTGAATTGTACCCGCCTCCTGACGTCACGAGGCAACATGGCGGAATTAGTTGGTATAAATCCTCATTTCGCAAGTTGACGCCTGGTTGACGGCGCAACACTTATCACGCTCTAACTTTTATTCTATTCATTATTTGGACAATAGTCAAATGAATAATATTTAGCAAATATATAATTCTTTGTAATAGCGATTATTTCGATTTTTTTGACACAGTCGTTAGCTTGTTATAACAATGTACGCATCATACATGTGAAAATTTCAATGACTAAAGTTTTCTCAATAATTTATTTGACAAAAAACTACTGATCGGATTTCGACAAGACCTCTTTAAAAATATGCATCAGACTGTTTAGACAAGAAATAAACTAACTTTCTAGATAGAAAGTGCACTGAACGAAACTTTGCAGCATAGAGTAATATGCAGGGTATGTGTTTTTATCTAAAATACGCACTCTTGACGTGCGGATGAGCCGTGAAAAAGTGCACGCTGCATATTACTCTATGCTGTAAATTTTCGTTCAGTGCACTTTCTATCTAGAAAGTTAATATATTTCTTGTCTAAACAGTCTGATGCATTTTTACAAAGAATCCTTGTCGAAATCCGATCAGTAGTTTTTTTGTCAAATTAATTAATGAGAAAACTTAAGTCATTGATAATTTTCACTTGTGTGATGCGTACATTGTTATAACAAGCTAACGACTTTGTCAAAACAATCGGAATAATCGCTATTACAAGGAATGATATGTTTGCTAAATATTATTCATGTGAGTGTTGTCCAAATAATGAATAGAATAAAAGTTAGAGCGTGATAAGTGATGCGCCGTTCAGCAGGCGCCAACATGCGAAATTAGGATTTATACCCAATACTAGTCACGTGACCTATCGATCGTTTTAAGCTCCGCCCATTTCGAGTCGTCAATTATACAGACAATATTTCAAGGGTTTTTAATCCTCATAATTTTGTTTAAACTTGAAATTTAATCGAATGAAAATTATTTCCAGCAAGTGACTCCACCAAATTCCACAAGTTCAATGGCTAATGTAAGTATATTTATTTATATAAGTCCCAAATGAATCTCGTCTGTGGTTCTCAAACGTCTACAGAGAACCCCTAGAGGTGCGCGGATGCAACAAATTCCGGCATAACAGCAAATGCAAGTTCGTTAGAAAAGACGTTCGTCTGTCAGAATACTGCAGCAGAATCGGACATCTTACGAGGGTCTACATAATATTAACAGCTATATTTAGAGACACGTTTTTTTATCATAAAATTTAGAATATTTAGCATTAAATTTTTCTAAAATTAGCATTTTGTAGAATCTATTTTTTCATTTCCACTAAAACCCTGAATGAGGGGTGTTTCTTGCACTTCTAATGGTTAATAATGGATAATAGGAACATTTCAATTCAATATAGCCACAAAAATGTTAGAATAGATTGCCAAACTAGTTCTCTAAGGGTATGGAAAAACATTATTTTTAGTAAAATTAGCATTTTGTAGCATTATACCAAATATTTGTTCACCGATTTAGCATCAAAAACCTAAAACGCTAAAAATACGTATCTCTAGATATATTAAATTAAAGGCAGTGGGATACATATAAGTTCCCACCACTTTACAAAATATACACATTTATATATCTGCCAGCATTTCATACTTTTAACCCTGGTAAAAATCTGCTTTGTTTTATTCGGAATTGGTAGAATTTAATTTTAATTTTAGAATTGATTATTGGTTCAAAAATCAAATTTTGTATACAAACACAAAACACGTGCTTTAGCACGGCTCTTCGCGGTACGAGATTTCTACAAAGATTTTAAGTGTTTTAGCAAAATATTTGCTAGCGTCGACGCCGTTTCTTGTTGTTAAAATATGTAATAACAAGGATAAACAATAAATAAAAATACACAAATTTCCCCAAAAAACTGTGCGAACTATTCCGGCTAACCGGATTGTTGGTATTTACCGATATACCGGTTAATATGGAACAACCGCTTAATCGAATTCGATGCGCCCTAATTACATACATTGACGTTGCTCATATTGCCCTTCTATCTATGAAGTGAAATGAACTATATTCTCGATTATCAGGTTACTGTTACGTTAGCAGGTTATTATTATATTTTTGTTTGTTTTTATTTGGAAAATACCCTTTTGTCTTACTTACTCAGTAGTAACTGACGAACTGACTGTATGTTTGCCGTCGCTCATGCCAAGCAAATCAGGCTGATCAACAACCACACTTGGATTATTTTTACGGCGTTTCAGTGCACCGACGCAGACGGTGTTTACAGTGGCCTTCACATATCATTACAGTTCGCCTAGTGCAATCACGCATGGTGCTGATACATGCTGACGCACATTACTAGTGAGCCTACTAGGCCACCAAATTTCAGATTCAACGGGTAACATGGGGTATCGTATAGGTTTATCGGTTTAAACTGACAATCGGAATTCGGTATACCTGTTTCCGAAAATCGGAAGTTACCGTCCGATTTTGCTATAATCATATTTTTTATAAAAGGGCGGAATATTTATATTATGCTAGTTCCATTTCGCACATTTTTTTGCTAATCTAAATAAATATCTAATATCCCCATCTTTGGTCAGACCTGAGCCCAAAGTTAGATTCTTTACATACAAAGTAAAAATTCTTTAAATACAAAGTACAAATTCTTTAAAAGATTAACGAATTTCAAATTGTTAAGGTAGAAAGCAAACTTTTGGGCTCTAGTATTTTGCCCTAAAAGGGTTAAATTATTTTTTCACACTGCACAATAATTACAAAACAACCCTTTTGTAACTTATCGTTATGTTTGCGCTCTTACGATGCTGCATGCTGATGCTTACTTCACCTTCAATTCAATATCATGAAGAATGTATTGGACGGAGGGGATGAGTCGTCGGCCGTGTGTTGAGTCAGGGGTACACGAACGATGTGATTTTGTCTGAGACACAGCTACAGGAAGGTCCCACTTACTGCGACGTCGGTATTTTTAGCTGTTGGAAATGGAATGGGTATTGAGTATTGACGTTACGTATACGAATCGTTGCTCCACTCACTAACATTCAACAGGAAGGGTGGAAGCAAGCACACACATTCTACTGGCTGCCGCGAATCTGAGGTAAAAGATAAGCTATGAGTGAACATCACTTTTATTTGTGTTTTGTCAGCACCTGCAGGTGAACATCACTATTACTCGTTCTTTGTTCAGCGCCTGCAGGTGAACATCACTATTACTCGTTCTTTGTTCAGCACCTGCAGGTGAACGTCACTATTATTTCTTCTTTGTCAGCACCTGCAGGTGAACGTCACTATTATTTCTTCTTTGTCAGCACCTGCAGGTGCATTAAAGGTTGCTTAAAAATAGGACCATGCGGGCAGAGGGTTTGGTCGGATAAAGACGGCCGTCATAATACTGCATGTTAATATAGATTATGAATATAACTTGAAAAAATCTTACAATTTTATCCCAATTCACTTTCTATTGTTTGGATTTTCATTGAATGGTATTTTGTATAATCAGTTAATTACAAATCTTCAAAATTAATTACTTTATTAATTAGAATTAATTATTAATTAATTCTTCATCAAAATTAATTACAAATCCTGGACCGGCACCTCCACCAATAAAGTGTGTAAATTCTGGACCGGCACCTCCACCATCCTGAAAAATATTTTTTGTTATTACCCGAAAATTGGGTACATTTTTTTACTATCGGATCGACCCCCAAATATCCAACCCCACTCGAAATTTTGGGTACTCGCTAATCAGTAATCACTACTTAAAAAGTTAAACTGCATTGAAATATACAATTAAATTAAAAGTAGTAAAGTACAATATACAACATATCTTCTTCGTTTGTATATTTCATCAGTCACTAATTCAATTATTATTTTTACTACAATTAGTTATTAATTGGTGCAATTCATTACTTGAATCAGTCCTATAATACAATCCCACCCTTGATATAAAAAATGTTGACATCAGAACATTCTGTAAAACCAGATTTTATGAGAAATAAACGAACAGGTATTTGCGTCCACACTTATGTTTATTGTATCTATCTTGTTTCTAGGGAGCAAGTATAGAGCAAATTCTTGCTGAAATATTTGTGTGTAAGAACGACGAAGAACGGCCGGATTAATTTCAAACCTTTCCACAAGTTCTAAGAACGAGTCCCGCTCATTATATTTATCTGTAAGAGTTACCGTTAAGAGGGTACGCTGAGCTTGGCCCAACTCAAATGCGCGCAAACAGGTGTTGATGATTTCTGCTGAACGGTTGGTAATATCATTACCAAATTTTGAATGGATGTTAATAAAGTACTTTTATATTGATATCCGTAATTGGTAGCACAAAATAAGCGTAAGGATCCATTGCGAGACATAAGTCCAAAACGTGAAAAAATGGAAAATCCAAAACATGGATTATGATTCTGGAAATTCTTACCAAACCGTTGATCTTACGATATAATTAAATACACCTGCGCGTTCACATTGATTTAAACGATGATATCGATTATGCAAATTTGAGTTAAAAAATCTGTACACTTGGAATAAATTCCCGAAGTTGACCAAAATTGAGTAAATTTTGGTGATTTCACTAAATTTTAATTCAAAATCAATGAATTAATTTAGGAATACGCATAATGGATAACATAGATTTATTCTTTATAAACGTTGGTGTGAAATTTGATAATGGTGTTATAAACCGTTTACCCAAAAAATCCAGAAAGCCGAGAGCTTAAACTCGCCTCCGTTCTAGCCTCAGCATACCCTGTTAACCTCTAAGCAAAGACTCTAACAAGTGGTTGCAGAACCATCCTACGGTCTGATAACGTTAGCGATATTATAATGAGAAGCTTTTTCATCTAGGTGAGATAATTAGGATCAAAATAAAACACTGATGATTACAATATTTCAATGACTAAGCCATGTTCATCAAGTTTATTGGCTGTTATAAGCATTACAGCAAGCTTCGCAAGGCGAGCATGCACTGCCATGAAATAAGTACCTCTAGCATCTTTGGAAAGTTTTTGTTGCTAATTACTAACTAGCCATAACTCCATGTGTTTGGTGGATTGTTAATGTTTATTAGTTGGCAGCCACAACATGTCAACAACTACAGATCATTAGTTTTACTTGAAAGTACCTCGTTTACTTTCCATTGTTCTTACTAAGATGGCAGTGTTTGTATTTCGAAGCCTAAACTGTTGTCATAATAAACTGTCAATACACCAGATGAAGATGGCTGATTGAGATATTATTGTAACCAGAGTTTTATACTTTTGGATAGTGTTAAGTCCTACAAATTATAATTGAAGTTAGTGATAATAAACTGATAACGATATTTAAGGTCGTCAAGCTCTCTGTGGGCATAACATGCAATTGTAATGAGAGAACACTAGCGATGCTGTGATGTACCTAGCCAAGTGTCAGACAAGGCGCTGATTCTGAGAGAGGTCCTAATGAGAACGCGGGAGTACAGTACCTCGGGCTTACTAACAAGACTTCGAGTACAGTGAGCAGTTTTATGACAGGATTAAGGGCCCGGGAAATAACATGGCGGGACTTGGTATCGTTGAAGTGAATGGAGATGCCGTAGACAAGTGTCCCTTCCGTCTCAAGTAGGACGCTCTCCTCTTGCTCCTTCTGCGTGGATGTGGGCGATACGAGCTGTCTTTTCAGCTCAATCCCGGCATTCCGAGCACATTCACAGAGATAGCGAAGCAAGATAGAACGTCATTAGGAAATAGATTTCCCACAACATTTCTTGGCCACAGACTTTTTATTTTCTACTTTCAATCCAATCTATGAATGGAATGTAGGTCATATTTTACATTCGTGGATGACTATCAGCAATCGGTAGCCGTACTTCGTGATAATAAAATAATATAATGTACAGAAGATCTGTCTCAGAAAACCTGGTTTCTGTCCAACATTGATTTAATTTACTTTAACCTGGATGTAGGCCCTACACTGGTTTGGAATTTGTGTTTGTAAACTGATATTATTTGGAAATAAATGTATATGCGCTATTTTTTAAGTGAGCCCAGAATTGTCCTCAGAACATCACTTCGTGAACACTAGTTGGACGAGGGAGCGAAGCGACTGAGTATTTTAACACAAGTCGAACGGTACAACATCTGTTTGTTTTGTCAGTGGAGAGTCAAGTGTTGAGTACCCGGGAACATAGATATATAAGATATAAATGATAGGGTTTGGAGTTTAGTTGGTAAAAGGGCACGTCAACTGGAAGGCCATAATACGCCACTCTAGCCTTTGATAGGCTAGGGAGGAAATACCCATGCTGGATTCAGCCTTATGTGGGGTAAGGAAATGGAATGTTAGCGGGTACTCAACATATGGCTCACTCACTCGTCTAACAACGACTTTGGCGTTTACCTAGTAACAATATTGTAGCTAAACGGTTACTAATAATTATCATCACATTTTGCAGGAACAAAAATGAAGTACGTTTCTATTGATATACAAACTCGGTTGCAAAGTTTTGCTGTAATTGTAAACAATCAACGCGTTAGTGACATCCATAAGACAAGAAACGAATTCAAACAATAACAAGCAGTGAAAACAATTGGAAACACGAGTTCCATCAATTCGTGAAATTCCAATTATACCGACGTGCGGTATACAAAACTCAAACGCGTGTTTGGGTTGATTTGAAAGTCGAGGTCTAGATAAAAAATTAAATTACACATCTGGGTAGGTAAAATAAATTACCGAAGTTCACATAAATTGGGGGAGTTAGGAGTTTTAACGATTTATTTTCCAAAATAAATTTTTCTACTAATATACGAGAGAATTACAATCTTACGTGTGATACGTGTCAAAAACGCTCATACTTCAACGGAAGTATAACAAGCATTCGCAAAGCTCTGGTGTTTTAATTCCTCTCGAAAGTCGAACTTAGTAAGTGCAACGATCACCATGCGAGACCAGTGAGCTATGGATCTAGCATTGCGCGTGTGTATTGAAAGCCTCGAGACGTTGGACAGCAGTTGGGTCGAGCAGCTGCCAGAAATCCTGATTTGACGGTTTTCCACAAAATGCTGATGCTACTTGGACTAAGTTATATAAAACAGGCCTCGGACATTGTCCTACAAACTCCTAACTTAGTTTAGGTGGTAAGTCACCTGAGGCCGATTACTGAACAATGTTTAACAATTTCCAGGAGTTAAGTTCCAACACCGTTATTTCTTCGATATAATCAATCAATATAATCATTGATGTTTATTTGTATCTCATAATTTACATCAGAAGACATGTTACTTCAAATGAAAATTTATTTGTTTATTTGAGTTTTTGTTTAGTTGTATCTTAGTTCTATTCACAATGATGATTTTTGTGGCTAAACGCCTCATAGTAATGTATTAAGGCTATTCGAGGCGATGACTGGTGATAGATTAGGGTTAAAGACGATTACAAGAAACCCATCTTTATGCGGGATTCGAACCCACGTCCTCGTAGAGCCACACGCTTCGGACCAGCGCCCTAATAGTATGTGCCACCGAGGACGACATCGAACCCCCGAACTCCCAAAAAATTGACGGCGACGCAAATGTGGGGGGCATACCCCCCCCGAAATTTATTCCCGCGTACGCCACTGGTAATACTCGTAAGTCTCAACTTTGCCTAGCTCTATGGACGAACTTCTTGTTTATAAGCTACTCCAGACGAACGCTAGTTAAAGAAGAAGTCTTGAACTTTAAACTGACCTTTGTTGACGGTAGCGCCCACAGAAATCAATAACCCCTCAATTACTTCCGAATTCTCCCCAAATCTGCCCCCGTTTTGTCAATTGCGTTGCTTACTGAACGGTTAATCTTACGACGGGAAAGTTATTAGATTACCATTACCTAGATCTAAGAAGTTGCGGGACGGTTTTGAAGGGGAGGAACATATTATTCCTTAACTTGAGATAAATAATAGTATGCTAGTTTGCATTCTAGTAAGTAACAAATTTTAATACGTATTTAATATATTTAATTTTTCAAATAACGTGTTGGTAGTTTTAATTTATGTATTAACTTGAACTCTCTACGTCTACGATTGCAACCCTTGGAAAGAAGGAGGTGCTTACATGGCATACAATATTTGAAAAGCATTATGGTTGGCCTCATAAGGTCCAACGAACTTGTTTCAATCTTTCACTTACATGTTCCTTCCCGTAATACTCGTCTCAACCACATCTTCCACCTCAACAGCCCTAGACTCGCGCTATTACTGTTACATTACAAAGATCACTATCCCACCGTCTTCCCTCTACCTTCAACAACTTACCTCTCAACAAACTTTATCTTGACATATTCTCTCCGTGCAATGTTTTAAAAAAGACATCAAAGTCGCTATGCTTTCCCTGTAATGTCTTGTTATCGTGATTTTGTTTTTAATGTTTGTGTATTGTGTGAGTATTGTATATTATATTATAAGTTCTCATTGTAATATGTTTTAATTTAAAATGACTTGCTGTACTTGAAACTTTCTAAATAAATAATAAAGAGTATAGACATTGGTGATTAACCTTTGTTCTATAGTAGGCGACTATTACGCAGCTATGATGGTATATACTCAAGAAAATTATTTTAAAATCCTAGTTTAGATTTGATCATGCTTTTTATTTCCGAAAATCTATCATATCCCGTTCAATTTACTTTATTAATTGTTGGCCTATAAATTAGTCTTATTACTAATTGATTATCTCGATCAAACCATAGTTTGTATCAACTATGCAGCATTGGAAATGTGCTGGAAAGCGGCGCAGACCAGCATGTCCTATATTGTTGCATTCCTTATTTATCTGCATTTGCAACCTCAAATAAGGTTGTCAAACTGTACACATTCACTAACTGACTAGTTCTCTGCTTCACTCACATATAATATGACCTCGGTCACTCGTGAGGGTAGGAGGTCGAGGCAGAACGTTGACGAGCGAGGGTGTCCGAGGAAGGGGAATGAGAGTTTCCCGAAACGTCAGGAAGGGAGGGGAAGGGAAGTTCTAGCTTGACTCCTTCTTAAATCAGTTATTTGCAGCAAAAAGACCCATTGAAAATTAATGTACGCGAGAGTCGTAAATTAATAAATACATACTTATGAAAGTGCAATATTTAAAAGCAATTGATCTCACGTACTGAGCGTATTAAATGTCATGAATGCAATTGTTTACAATTAACTTTCATTATTTATAATTGTTTGATAAAACTGGCGATCTTTATCAACAACAATATCTCTATGACTAAACAATAACAACAATTTCTACATTTTTAAAAGTGTAACATTTAAAGCAGATTCTTCTTCCACTGATCGTATTTAATATCATGAATAAGATAATTTTTAATTGAAATTCATTTGCAAAATTGTGACATTTAACCATGGAGTATAGAATTGTCAGTGATATTGTCGACCGTTTTACAAGAACAACATTATGACTAAAAATGAGGAAACAAAACCATCATCTACATTTTGACCAGTCACATTTTCAGTGGAAATTCGTTCATAATAATTATGTGAGGTCTTGTGAGGTAACTGTTCATCCAATAGGGCTACACACTTTCTGATGCAAATATATCAAAAATGAAATCTTCCACGTGTCTTTGTCAAACATGATTCTTGACGAACATTTAGTGAATTTGGTTTCCGTTACAATGCACAAATGTATAATACTATAACGGATGCTTCTCTAAAATTGCATAGAATGCACTTTATCTAGGGCTGCCATTCAATAGAAAGATTTTCTATTCGCATGCCGGTACTCATTTAGTTTGCATTTTATTACAGAATTGAATCCCAAGATTGAAGTTTTTATGAATAAAGTTTTTATGATTTCAAACTCCGTCGTCTCGCTCGCTTGTATTGTATCTCGTTGACATTGTTGTTCCGCCATAACAGGACAAATACGAGTAATATAATATCGCGATTGTATACCGAGAGAGGAATCCATGGTAAGTCCTGAACAAGCTTTATAAGTTGAAGTTTCATCTGTCAGGTCGTCGTGATTGAAAGCTGTATTCCCGGGGAGAATATGTTCGTCGCACTCAGTCAATAAGTCAGACGACCAGGAATCACACGCAGTGGCGGAACTAGGCGCCCGCAGGGCCCGCAATTGCGGGCGGGCCCAGGCCGTTTAGAGGGCCCGTTAAAAAAAGACAGTATTTCACCCTATTTGGAAAATATCGTATTTGTTTTCGTTTCAAAAATGACCGTTTTGTGAATCTTGGAGTTTGAAGATGAAATCTAGCGGATATTTAAGGAACCTTTAGCGTCCACAACACAACAACTAACTCACAAAAACTACATTATTTTGGTATTGCATTCAGCCCACAACTTTTTTCTAAAACGCACCAAACGCACTCTAAAAACCTGATTTTCAAAATTCTCGCCTGCGGCGCTATTGTTGAGGGGCACGGCCCCCCAAACCCCCCGTACTTGGTCCCTATATAATATCCCGCCCGAGACGAAAAGCCTGAATTGAAGTTACGCCAATGATCACACAGCATTACCACGCGGTCGGAAAGCTTCATGGCTTCGCGATGGTCGAACTAACTTGCCAAATTAATATTTTAGGTTTTTATTTAAAAAGATGTAAAGCTACGTTTTAAGTTTTGCACTCTCGTATATACACCCCATATAGAAAGATTGGTCGTCTTTATATTATTCACTTCTTCTTCTTCAGGGCGCGTTAACTACGAAATCCTTTACTGTGGGACAACACACTTTACGGGACGAGAGTTAGTTCTCAAAAGAGGGGCAAAGCATAGAGTTACCATACTGTTATTAGCTAGAGATAGCACCCCTATACCGGCAGCTAGAGCCGCCATTGGCAGATTGAAGATTGCAATATGGCCGAATAATTTGGCAAATTTGGCGGCTGTTTAAACTAACATATTTGGCATTATGGATTATAACTCTCTTTTTCCTAGAAAGTAGCCTAGTTATTGGGAGGGAGAAGTGAAAGGAAGGAAAAAACGGATGCACAACGAAAACACGTTTTCAAAACTGCTTTTGATGATGATGATGATGATGATGATAATGATGATGATGGTAAACACAAAAATCTCTATCTTGGCCCATAGCCTAGCTACTAATTCTCTTAACAAGTACTTGGAGGAGTGTACAACATAAAAACCCATAACGAATAAGCAAATGTGTGGCTCGTTGGTCTTGAGGTTAGCGTATCTGCTTCCAATGCAGAAGGTACGTGGTTCGATTCCCGTCAAAGTCAGAAGTTTTTTAATTTCTGATTTGGACTTAAGTCCATCAGTTCTTGTCTTAGGAGTTTGTAAACGGTGACTTTGGAGCCGTACTAGCAGCGAAGCACATAATAAATTCAGAGTTGTTCTGAATCGGCCTTGTTGATTCTGGCGTTGATCCGCGGGTGTTCGCACTGTCCATACCATTGATTGCTATATTTCCTATTAAAAATATCGATCTTTGGTTGGTTATCGCTCACTCGTCGATTGCGTCGGGGCCTACAGGGTTAGCTTGGTCGCTTTGATTTACTGTCCCCCACTGAAAATCAGTTATATAACTGAGTATAACTGAACTGAGTATAACTGAGTGAGTTGCATGTAGATATATTTGTTTTGTTACGTACAACAGCCCGAGAGGAACCCACCTCGATCGGTTTACAAATTAAGTGATGGCTATAATCGAAAAGAATGTACATATAACAACTTTTTAATTAAATTTTTAATTAAAAATCTATGTTACAGTATGAATATGATACAATGATTTATTCAATTCAATTTAAGGTTCAATAAAGTTTCTAACATCTGACAGAGTCACAAAGCTATTAAAGATACCTAACTTTAAGAAAGAAGACATCCTATTGATAGATCTATTGTTTTTTTTTGTAAAATTAATTGTAAAATAAATAAAACACACAATCTAGAACTTGACCAATCTAGAAGTTGCCCAAACAAGAAGCCATCTCGGATTGTTCAATTTGCTAGCGATCCGTGCGCGAGTGAGAACTCTAGCTACTAACAGTATGATATCTCTATGGGGCAAAGCCGGATCTAGCCTTGAGTGTGGGGGGGGGGGGGGGGGGGGGGCAGCTCTTATTTTAGTATGTGATTTTTCGGCGGCTTCTTCGACTGTTAATAGCCATTAGTTGTAAGGTATTGATAATGGAAAAGTGTGTGGGGGGGGGGAGGTTTGTCTTGCAAACCTGAAGTCTAACCATTCGTGGGTAAAGCACGAGGTGGTTAATATAATATGTATTAATTAATTTATAAAATAATATTAATTAATTAATAATGAATAAAAACAGATCTACACCTTCAGGAATTTAAGCAATTACATTTTTATTCGGCGCACTACTTTCTTAGCGCATGCCTATCCCATGCAAAGAGCTTAAAACGCAACAATGTAAAGTAGCCCGTGAATCTTTTCCCTCCGCCCTCAGATGTAGATCGCAGGTGTTGATATGTGGTTGTTCGTAATGAGTTAACAATGCTCTTGTGGCGCAGAGGTTAGCGCGTTGGTCTCATAATCCAAGGGTCGTGGGTTCGATCCCCACCAAGGGCAATCTTTTTTTATTTTTTTTAACAACTTTTTTTTACTTGTAACGTGTTTATGTTTTTAACTTTCTAAGTGTTGTGGAATAATAATAATATTAAAATAATTATTTAAATTGTTTTATATTATTTAAAATAAATTTAACATATATATAAATATTTTTTTTAATATTAAATCACAGCAATTTTACTACAGCTACAGTGATAATAAGTTCAACTTGAAGCAGGTATAATTCTGAATTGTGGTTCGTGAAATAGCATGACCAGGTTATTATAATATGGTAGCTATGCCGTATAAAAATAATAACAGCAATCGCAGCAATTTAACGACCGCTACGTTGTTATGACGTCTTAGTTGGAATAGTAAAATTACTGGCTAAGCATTGCCCAATAGCTTATAAATAATTGTAAAATCACAGTATTCAACGCTCCATTTTCGTTACACCATCTGAAGCAATTTAGCTTCAAATATCATTGTTATTTTGGTAGACATGAATAGTAAAATCGGAAGAGCATATCGCAAAATTGCAAGGGTATACGTCTCTTATTTGCAGGCAGTAAACGCATTTTAGCAAGAGCATTCGTAGCAAAATTGCCAGATATCGTAAGGTGCAAAATTACTACATTTTGCTGTCGTTTGCAGTACTTCCGAAGCAAATGTCGCAATTTGGCGCAATTTTTTAAAACACTGTACGTAAATATAATTTTATTAACCATTTACCTACTTTGGCGGCCTTTTTAAAATATTTCCCTTTAAAAATCTTTTAGGTTCGAACTTACGCATATTAAAACGCAGGAACATTAATTAGTATTTCATTTCATGTATTTATTTATTGAAAGAAAAATACAAATTCGTGCTTAAATTTATTTTATTTTACGAAATTTATTACGAGTTTACCGACAGTGTTGGCTCGAGCGTTAAGCGCGCGACTTTGATTCAGGAGGTCCCGGGTTCGAATCCCATCGAGACCGGCAATCCTAACTGAAGTTTTCCGAGGTTTTTCTCAGTCGTTAATGCGAATGCAAGGGATTGGGTCCTTCGGACATCCCTTCACAATTGTCCTAACTCCAAGATATCTGAATATAGGGGCAAGTATTGCACCCTGGGCAGATTTCCCATTATAAATTTTAGTAATTGTTTTCTTATTTGCTTCACGTGGTTATAACTTTTTCAGGGTTCGATAATATACAACCCCGGGCGCAATATTTTCTTGGCATTTTATTTCGCAAGCCTAAAAATATTCTACAACAGTTGACAATAATGTTTTTTTAAATCACCTGTATGCCTACTTGTCATAACATTATTCTCCGCAAGCGGCAGAGGGTGACAACGCACGAGGATCGTACACTATCGGGGCACACTTTGGCGATCCGCGTCAGTCGTCACCCCTCTAACAATACTATTTCAACATTAATAAAAACATTAAACAAGATGAGACATATTAAAAACATAATGGTAAGTTTACAAAAGACGCCTCTCAAATTGGGCGTCCTCTTCCCGAGCAGACCAGTACATCGAAGCCAGTAGCTCATCCCCGGTCTTCCCCATGGATTCTAGCTATAGTAATATTTACTAGTTGGCATGTTTGCAAAGATACACGGAAAGGTAGCGATATTTTATTAGTTTTTAAAAAATTATTATAGTGTTAGTGGGGCATAAAGCCTTAAACTTGTTCATCTGATTGTATTAAATCAAAGAAATCAAAGATGCTCCAAATTTCAAGAATAGAATAAAAGAATATTTTAGTTAAATTGTTTTTATATGTCAGTATACTACATGAGGCCTACCATATTTTGATACTTCAACATTATGTTAATTTATTGACTATTTTATTTATTGTTTTCAAATAACATTAGGCCTAAGTTATTTTAATTAGTTTTAATGAAGGGAATCAGGCATTCTTGCTATGGGGCTATGCCCTCTCTGATTCTCTTCAACATGTTAAGTGTACATTGTACTTCTTGATTTGTTGAAATAAATAATAATAATAATAATTATGTATTATGTATATTGTATAAAGTAATGAAATGTAATAATAATGTATGTGTCTAATAAAGAGGAGTATGCATTGTCCCCAAGAATTGAAAATAATCATTTCAGCAGTTATGTTGCACATTTTATTCACACTTAACATTCTCAGATCTTGTTTTATTCATTATTGACATCGACACAAAATACACGAATCTAATTGCATTAAAATTTCCGTTGGAAAAGCTAAGCACAAAGCGGTACATACTTACTAAGTAACTTGTAGTTTCTGTTGTATCTACTATGTTAGTGATGCAAACAAATGTTATTTTACTGGTAATAATAATGGCTGAAATAAACACTTGTTGCGAAATAGAATTTACATATCGTAATCAGAACTAGACCTTTAGGAATTAGAGCGATTTTTTCGGCGCACCATTTTCTTTTAGCAAACGATGGGAAGCGTAGCGCTCGAGTACGCGGTGAATCTAAGGGTAGAATAGAGGTTAATATTCTACCTCGTTGTGGGAAGCGTAGCGCTCGAGTACGCGGTCTGGTGAGGATTCTGAACAAGAGTTTAGTAACTTAAGTTGATCGGAATTCGTAGCATTGCCGCGCTTCCCAGCTTATGCCCCACTTCGCCATTTATCCTGTGTATTATTTCGATATTTTGATGACATATAGACTACATACGTTCGTATATTGTATGATTCTTGTGGATAATACCCTAATGTTGCGTGATTTTTGTAATAGTGCAGTATTTCCTAAATGAAATCCAGATCGTTTTTCTACGAAAATTACTGTCTTGTCAGCCTACACACTGCATATTTATTTATTTGTAGCATGTTTCAAAATATTACATTGACAATACATAAGTCATGATTGTGTCATATACGGTGTGCATAATACAAGTATTTCGATTTTTAAGACGTGGTGTCACATATAACTTAAATTAGGCACCGAATCACAAATCGGATCTACGTACATGATATCATTAAAATATTCGAGAAAGTTGGATGCTGAAAGATGGATTTATTTAATACGTAAATATTAGCAGATCATTTAGTGTATTGTTATTTTTAGATGGACATGGTATCAATAAATAGAATTATGTAGTTGGCCTACACAATTGTCATATTTCTTCAGTGTTTCTTTCGTTCCAAAGATGAAACAATGAATGAATGGCAAAATATTTAATATAAGAAGGTGTTTTTATGTAACCAATACAAGAATCACAACATTAATCGGTTCTTCTGTAATTACAATGAATTCACGTGCTATTAGAGGGAAATAATATTTAACTATTCGTCCTACTTCCTGATTATTTGATTTCACATTTAGACATTAAGTAATTTTATTTTATAATTTAAAACTCAATAACCCAATCTTCCAGTTCTATATGTATTTACTTATTGGATGAGCGAAGCGAAGACTTCAATTTCACTGACCCATAAAAAAATTTAGCTCCAATGTTTTTTTTTGTTTTTTGTGTCTGTTTTTTCGCTCTCTACCAGGCAAACGGCATATCTGATCTTGATGAAAATTGGAGGGGACCTTCGAAATCTCTGACCTTAGAACTGCCACGTTTTTGGGTACAATCGAAGAAATATTTCTTAAGAATATCGTACTTTTACGATTTTTTTCGATTTTTAGTGCGATATTTTCGTGACATTTAGGCCAATTCAGACCAAACGTGTGGGGCTACAACGTTCATATTTCACATGGACATTAAGGTAATGGTAATGTATTGCCTTTTGAAAGAAAAAGTTGAAAAAGTTTGCCAGAATCCATAGAATAAAGGTTTAAATATGAGTTTTTTGAGGTTTATAATAACAATTAACAAGTAACAATAGAAACTTGACAAAGATCACCTAAAATGCGTTCAAAAAGCACTTGCAAAGGAAAAGTGGTCCTACGCAAACTAAAAACTTACAAAAAAGCTCAACCATCAACGCGACTAAAAAAAGCGTTCGCGAAGCGGCATAGTAGAACAACAGGCGGCGCACTGTGATCTATCCGATTGACGCGCCCTTGTTTCTCATGTCGTCGGCGATTGATTGAATTAATTATACCATTTTATTTGAGCTTGCGACAAGAGCTTAGTACAGCAGGAGCAGGCATAGAGATTTGAATAATTGTTATTTGTGGCGACTTTATTATAAGTTTGGAGACTGGAGAGTGTATTCATCATTTCGAAGACCATTGCCCTAAAAAACTGTTGCCATAAAATCTCTATCCCGATAAATGAGCAGTAAAGGGAAGCAAAATTCAAACTTGTTTAGTAATTTCAGTATTTAGAAACTGAATTCCATTCTGGAAACTCACAAAATAAAATAATTGACATGAGGACGAGGGATGACAATTCGAAAAAGGCGGCGATTATGAACTACTGCACCTCGAGTGGCCCTCCGCGCACCAGGATATAAATGTGTTTATTTATCGTTCCACCTACAAAAAATGGTAATATTACGTAAACTAATTATATAATAGTCCTTTACCATTCACTTATGTACTGTTTTCACGACATCTTACCACTTTTACAGGGAAATATCTTAGGTTTGGAGAGCCACTGCGCTCATGTAAATCGAACGTAAAAACGCTGGTGGCCCGAGTAAACTCGGCGACGGTGCTGCGATCTCTTAGCCGTTGCGCTCCCTACACAACGCAACAATGTAAAGAAGGCCGTGTATATTTTCCACCGCCCTCAGATGTAGATCGCAGGTGTTGATATGAGGTTTAGCGTAACTATCTAACAATATCCTTGTGGCGCAGACGAAAGCGCGTTGGACTTCTAATCCAAAGGTCGTGGGTTCAATCCCCACCAAGGATGTACTTTTTTAATTTTTTGTAACAACTTTTTTTTACTTGTAACGTGTTTTTGTTGTTAACTTTCCGAGTGTAGTGGAATAGAAAAGTAGCTACTGGTTGTTTTTCACTTGAACACCTAGTTTCTGTAGCATATTGTACTGTATGTGAGGGCGGACACTTCCATCCACTTACTTTTCACAATGTTCTAACACAATGTACTATTAATATTCGATGTATGAGTTTGAAAATAATTTCCTTCCTTATCCAATTTTCTTGTGAATGAAAAGAAAAGGTTACTTAAAAGTTACAAGATTTGGTAAACTGACAATATGTGGATCTTCACAATTTTATAAATTGTCGACGAAAGCACGCTAAAATCAAGTAAAATGCCATTATTTGGAATGTTAAAAATATATATATTGTGTAGTGATATGCTAATTAATTGATGATCATAATTCTCGACCGAAGCTGAGGTTAGAAGGTCCCCTATCGTCGAAGGTGATTTCCTTTTGCAAATTTGCAACTGTAAATGGCCTAAAAACACGTTTAAAAATCTTAAAGATGTCATAGTGATAATTAGCTGTGAAATAAAATACTTAGCGTCATGAGGTCATGGGGGGGGGGGTGCTCGCCCCCCCTGTATCTGCCCCTTGAGGGAGGAAGCTACTTAATCATCAGATCGTCGAAGAATATGAAAATAAAATACTTCGTCGTGGTGGGGTAAAGCTTACACAAACAATGTTCCGAGCTCGTAATTGCATTCGGTTGTCACCACTATTATACTAGCTGGCACGTTCATTATCTCCCTCTCTTTGCCTCACAGGGTCACCAAAAACATTCGGAATCAAACGTGAAACGTGACAAACGCACAGACGGACTGACGAACAATCCTTGGAATTACTCTTAAATGCTTAGATATATGCATGCAGTTGTCCTGTATATTATATTGAGCAAGTTTTTTTTTGTACAACATTTTGTTTCAACCTCAAATGATTTCTAAGCGTAGATTATCAGTGACATGATTGTGTTTCCTTGTGAATGATACACAGGAGCTAAACGGAAATCTAATGACAAGCTGCCGCACGACTTGATTACGTATTAATTAATAAACTCATCTACACGGTGAGGTATGGGGGGCTCGTCTCAATTAGAAACACTAATTTTACCGTCAAGCTCAGGCTAATTTCAACTCGAATCACGCAATGTGTTGTGATCTCGCTATCATGTTACTGTCTAGATTGTTGTTATTGATATTGTTGAGAGTAGGTTGGTAGGAATGTACATGTAGTAGGGTACATGTTTTGCCTGGTATGACCTACTAGGCTACGACGCTAGGGTCGGTTTTAGGCGTCCGCGGCACAATTCGATAGGCGGCACCGCGACGTTATACAAGAAAATCGTTTCATTGATAGGAATAGATAATCACAATGGCAATTGCGTAATTAAAATATCATAAACCTGGGTATGAAATAATTTGTAGAAGCAGCGAATATTACACTGATTCGCTTGAGGCCTATGTTGAGTTAGAGGCTACGGCGTCAACGTCGACCATATTATGAACTCATTACTTGAATACCTGGTAGCCTACTATATTTTGCGTGGTCTTAGTGGGAGTAGCGATCAAAAGAGACGTTACGTTATCAATTTTACTGTTCCCGAGATAAAAAGTATACTGCTTTGTTTTGCTCTCTACCAGCCAATCGACTACAAAATAGTGAATGTTATTTTCATGGAACCATCGAAATATCTAAACTTACCAACCTAACCAAATAAACATTTTTAATAGAATGCACTTTAACGCAATTTTAAGTCTTTCGATTTTCTTCGCTGTATTCCGTTAAATTTAAAGGAGTTTTCACCCGGTAAATTAAAAAAAATTTCATTCGGGCTATAAGTTATGAATTGAGAAATCAATAGAAAAATTATTGGGTCCACCTTGACCCGTAAAAAAAATGTTGAACTTGGTATTTTTCTAGCTAGGTCCCATCGGCAAAAATCTCCCATAAGAAATAGCATGGGGACGATCTTTATGCCCCGTGACCTTGGAAGATTAAGATCCAAAAACATACTGGCCATTATTGACGTACTCTACAGCCTTTTCTGTAAATCCTCTATATTTTGTTTTGTAATTTGGGCAAGTGGTTCGGTCAAATATGCTGATTACCAAGAAGGGGTGTGATTTTGGAATGTATAATTTTGCGTGTTTGAGTGCATATTTGTGCACAGTTTCAAGGCACGATGTAATAAAGGGCCATTTAAGATTGGTATGATGCTTAAGTATCTATGTGGAACAAAATAGAAGCAAGTAAAAGACGATTTAAGAAATTTCCCAAAACGACAATTTTCGCAAATTTAATGATCAAAAAATTAAAAAAATTCGTGCAAAATCACAGCTACAAGATATAATTTTATAAACTGTCATGTGAGTGTAGTATTATGCTATAGATTATGTGGGAGAAAAAATTGGGGATAAAAGCTCCTTTAAGGGAAACTGGCACTTCTGTAATCAAGACCAGGTACGGTTTTTAGGGCACTAAAAGAAAACTAATATTTTGTCTTGAAAATCGGAATAAAAGCAGGCTATATTTTGTAATGCTCCACATGCACACTGATGCAGAAGTTTAAAAGAAGAAAGAAGTTTAATGTCCCCCAATGAAAATCAGTTCTGTGACTGAGAAGGTATAGTCTCTTAATACGGATTTATTTATTCATAGAGTCATAATCTGCTTTTGTAACAACATATTTGACAGGTTTAGTAAGTCCCCAGAAAATTTCGTCCCTATCGCAGTATATTCATTGGTTCAGCAGAGAGCTAACGAACAAGTAAATTTGAATACATAAGTACGATTTTGATCAGAAATGTTTATTTGATTGTACCCAAATTCATGGCATATCTTAATAAGATAGATCCATCACTTTATATTTTTTATCAAGTTTAGATTAGCAATTTTTCCAAATAAGAGCGAAAAAGAAGATAAAAAATTGTACTCAAATTCGAGAAAAAATTGTGAATGTACGATTGTGAAACAATGCAAATTTGTTTATACATAGGGCGAACGAGGTAGCTCATACGCACAGCATGAATTCTGATTTGACAGATCGTTGGTTTGATAACCAACTTCGGCATTTGCTATCCTGACTGAAAGTTATCCTGAATTAGTCAGGGCATAGGCACATGGGTGCCCGGTGGGGGTGTGGGGGGAAAGTGGAGGCACTTGCCCCCACACCCCTGGATAAAGCACATGAAATAAATTGTTTAGTATTTATCAATCAGTTAAAACTAAAAGTTAAAAAATCACTAAAAATGGGATAATTAAATAATTTGAATTATATAGATAATATTAGGTTTTTCATTCAGTTAAACTAAAATTGTTAAAAATCACCAAATGGGAGGTTAAATATTTTAATGTTTCCTTTAAATTCGCTTTTGGTGGTTTTCTAGTTCAAACAGCTGCCAACAAATACAGTAATTTTTCTAACCCCAACGCATTCAAAATCCTGATTGCCTAAATTTTTCGTGCCGCTGATTGATAAGGGGGTTCTGCCTCCCAAACCCACTGTGCTTGCCCAACGAAAATACATGTTGTAATTTTTGCTCCCCCACTGCCAAAATCATCCTTGGTGAACCCATCATTACCATTTCGTGCCGCTGCACATAGAAAATACCCTGAAGCCGGTACTGGGGATGGCGCACTGCTGACAGCTAGGTAGCAATGTATGTACATGACACTTTGGACTCAGATCCCTGACTTCATCCCTTGAGTAGAACCCTTCCTTACAGCCGCTAGGAAGTAAGCGTACTTTCCCGGCAGGTAGGAAGGCAACAATCTGCCCTCTGCACACTATCATGTGCTAACAAACCGACACATACACAACACGAAGGGACAACAATCATGCAGCGCAAGGAAATATTTATAAAATATCATGGTACGTGTCACACTAGCACTGAGTGGCGCAATAACAGAACGTTTAGACATAAACGTTTCTGTAGTATTTACATTTAGAATAATATGTATCATTTAGTTTTCAATATTTAGCATTTCGTAGCATTTATTTGTTTATTTCTACAAAAATCCTTTATGTGGGGTGTTTCTTGTAATAATGAATTAAAAATTAAAAATAAAAATAATGATGAATTACAGGAACATTTCAATTTTATGTGGCCTGATAAACTGCTAGAATTGCATGCAATATAAACTTGTTTTTAATATTTATAATAGCATTATTGTTAGTAAAATTAGCATTTAGTAGGTTATACAAACTATTTCACCGATTTAGCACAAAAACACAAAAAGCTAAAAAAAAAAAAAGGTATCTCTTATATTTTATGAGGATGGAATACATAAGCCCATGAGCCCATATCTTTTCCGAGTTTAGAACCCATATAAATCTTGAAGTAATAGTCAAGCCATTTGGATGGTATTGGAGAATTTCTGCTTTGAGACTCTGATAATGATGTGATTTGTGATGGGTTTCAAATATTCTACTAGTAACTTTCAGCTCCAGGGCTGTCCAAAGAATGAAACAATCATAATTTTCCAACAGTGCAAATGGTTTTCAAGTTAAATTTTTAGTATTGACGGCTTAAAAATATAGGGAATTTTAGTCTTCAACACTTTAAAAAAGTGAAAAAGATAATAGATATCGAAATTGCACAAATTGTCCCACCCCCTCCTCCCCACTTACCCCGTCTATTGTATTCTAAAGGACTAGGAATACAAATTATCATGTTAAACACTCATAACCAAACCATTTGATGTGTTTTAATAACAGTTGTCAATTTATATTTACCTATATAACCACCACCGACAGAGTTGGCTCGAGCATTAAGCGCGCGACTCTGATTCGGGAGGTCCCGGATTCGAATCCCGTCGAGACCGGCAATCCTGACTGAAGGTTTTTTACGAGGTTTTCCACAGTCGTAAATGCGAATGCAAGGGATTGAGTCCTCTTAAATAGCCCTCGGACATCCCTTCACAATTGTCCTATCCGCAATATACCTAGTTAAGACACCTGAAGAGGGTCACACCGGTTAAATCTGATGTGTACCCTAAAGCGGGCATCCTACAAAAATGTATTTATTATGTAACAACTCTATGGACAATTAATCAGATGTCGACAGATTCTGTTGCGTTGTGTGTAATTGCAAAATAAGTAATATGACGTCAATATTCGTGGTAGCACACAAGTCAATATCAAAATGTATATTAGGCCACGCCATATGTAAATCTAATTATCGTATATATATAACTTATAATATGTTCTGAATGTATAGTCTGGTTTTCCCTTATGCAGTGGTTGTGAATAAAATGCACACAATTGCTAGAGGACTGTACACATTTCTATTCTTGCCGTCAGTAATAAAAATACCGAGTGGAAGTATAGCTACTCAGTGCTACTTTAATCCTCAATGAGTTCATGCCAAACAGCGAATGAATGCAGTTGAGAGCTCTCCAGGATGAAAACATACTGCCGACAAAAGAAGCTCGGCTTCGACATGTCAAACGGGACTGAATGGGGATGAAAACTCGGGAGTAATTAGTTAGGTAGGGGGCTACCCTTTTTGTCGTCTCGAGGCAAATCATACATCATTGAAGAACATTGAGCTACTTCATTGCGGCTGTAAGAGTCAATGCAATCATATCTGCAAACGTACATGCAACAGCAGCCCCGCCGTATTGTTTAAAGCTTTTCAACAAAACTGCATCAGGTCTTTTGATTATATTTCACATCAATTTTGCTAACTGGATTGAAATAATAATTATGCGATTAACATTGCTAACGACAACACTAGTTCGTACACTTAGTACACTGCACGTGAAAGCCTCAATAGTTTTTTTCTCTCTTTTCAACCCTGAAAATGTAACTGAAAAAAACACATTACTTCACATAAATGGATCTTTAAAGTTAAACCATTATTTATATTAAACCATTATTATAAATTGTGTATATGTAAATAGTTGGAAAACTGTGATGATTTAGACAGCCAGAGCTTTCTCAGAGAATTCTATAAAATCTTCTAATAAAATTTCTACCCAAGCCAAATCAATGTATTATTTATTCAATGCATGGCATTAAATGTCTACATCAGCCTGAATAAGTTACGTGGCATAAAAGTGTAAATATGAAAATCCTTTGAATGTGGTATTGTTCAACCCTAAATCAGTCAATATTATACACACTTAGGCAAAACCAAAATAGGTCATATTATATTACACCAATATTTGTGGTATACGGCCCTATTTAAATGATGTAATATGCAATATGTGCGCGTACCGGTTTACGAAGAATCATGAACACTTCATAATTTGGACAGCCCTGTACCGGCAGGTTTATTTAGGCAAATCGAAAATTAAAAACGGAGAAACTTTTCTTCGATCCTTCCGTAAAATACATTAGATATAACTTATAAGGAATGAGTAATTGGGAGACACTTCAATTATAACTTTTATTTTGTGAGCCCTCCACACTGAGCCAAGAATTGATGGAGTTATTCCATACCCGAAGCTAAACCTTCTGCCTGATACGGGAATATTTCGTGGACTTTTGCGTATAGTGGAGGCAGGTAGCTAACAATCCCTGGGCAAACGAGACAAGTGTGTGTTGTCTTTTATCACCGCCTCCCTGTATATCCCTCATCAAGATCCGGCAAACATCAAAGTACATGTTTTGTAGCGAACATATGAAGTTAAAATGATGAGTCAAAATACTAATATTCGATGTTTGGTTTAAATATGAGTCGTAGTAGCGAGTAATTAAACTTTCTATCAACGATGATGTTTTGCGTAACTTAATAAATCAATTACTCTCTGGTGTTAGCATGTCCTAATTATTCATATAAACTTTCTGAAAGAGTTTTATAATTCCATTGGCAAGGAACTTAACTGAAGCTTTCATCAGAATGAATGAATGAATGAACTAGAATACGCTTTGAAATAAATTTATTTTACTTTAGATTAATTCAAGAGTTGAGGATGTGTATGAATGACTTTGAAACTAGTTCTGCAAGTTCGTATGTCCTATTTCCGTGTGGCACGGTGGCTTATTTCCAATATAAGTTCCCCTTTGAACGACGGAATGTTTACAAAAAAAAGTAGAAAAACATGTCAAATTGCATTCTCATACACGAGATGTATTTATTGTAAATATTGCATGCGGAGGGAAATTGCTTAAGTTGAATGTCGCAACCGTATTTAAAGTGAGCATTACGGCTCATTCACGCTCGAGCGTCAAAGAGAACGAATAACAACATCGAGGCGATATAAGCTAGAGCATCAGACGCTTCGAGGTTCGAACTGTCGTAGTGCGCTGTGCGAGTGTGGGTGTGAGTAGATAGGTGTGTGTGTGAGTGTGAGTGTGAGTGTGAGTGTGAGTGTGAGTGTGAGTGTGAGTGTGAGTGTGAGTGTGAGTGTGAGTGTGAGTGTGAGTGTGAGTGCGAGTGTGGGTGTGAGTAGATAGGTGTGTGTATTATATTTATTTATTTATAAATGGGCCGATAGGACGTATTCCAAAAGGATAAGTTTTCTCAATAACGATAACAGAAAGAACTTAAAGGTGACGGAACATCAAAATGACTTAAAGATATAATGAGAAACAAAAGAATAATATAAACTAGGAAGAGCCTGATGGGCTTCTTCCTTTCCGTCTAGATACTAAAAACCAAGGAGAAAATAAAACAATAAACAATGTTAGGGTTTGGGAGTACAAACCCTATCGGTCACTAATGGAAAACAAGGGTGTGTGAGAGAGTGGGAGTGTGATGGTGAGTGGGTGTGTGTGAGTGTGAGTGTGAGTGTGAGTGTGAGTGTGAGTGTGAGTGTGAGTGTGAGTGTGAGTGTGAGTGGTGTTTAAACTCATTTATGTTTTCAATGCCAAAGAGTTTAAAGAAATTTATTTTACATTTTTCATTCGTATAAGAAATGAATAAATATAATTTAATTCACATTTTTAATTTCTCGTTTGTCCCGGAAATAAGATACCAAAAATAGAAGTCAAAATCGCCCAAAATTACCCATTTTGGTTAAATCTTATATATTCTAAAATGGTTGGTATTTTGGAGAAGAAACTCATTTGTTTGCCAGTTGGTCAGATTTTTTAATCGGGACACAGGGGTGCCCAAAGAGTCCATTTTACGGGGTCGTTTTCAACATTGTTTACGGTCAAATTTTTTAATGACATCTATTTTAGACTTTTGGTTCGTGTAAGGAATGAAAAACAGAATTTTATCAAAATTTTAATTTTCTTGTATGTCCCAGAAATAAACGTTTTGACTTTACTAAAAAAAGAAGTCAAAATGGACCCAAATTGTCCGTTTAGTTAAAAACTTATATATTATGATGATTATTATAATATTATGATGATATTATGATATAGCAGCGGAGAACTGCATCAACACGAGGATAGGCCGATAGTCAAGACACTGTTGTTATGCAGCATCTCGATACGACGATACGATGTTGTTCGTTCTCCTGACACTGACGTCTTCATCCTCTTATTCAAATGCGCTCAGCGAGTAAACCAACAAGTTCTTTTAGATACCGGCTTTGGAGACAAAAGCTTTTTAATTGACGTCAAGAAAGTAATTACTTAGGGATGAGAAAAATTATGTGAAGTACTTGCGCCAATTCACGCTTTTACTGCTTTTGACACCACAAGTTATTTTGTTAGACTAGGAAAACGTTTACCTCTTAAACTATTAGAGAAACACTCTGAATTTGAAGATACTTTTATATTGCTCGACAACTGAGGAAGACTGTTGATGTTTATGAGGCTATATTTACTTTTAAGACTTCACTTTAAAATTATTAATGAAAAGATTTTCGGATAAATTTAAATATCCCAGATATCGAATCCCATTATTCCAAAACACATTGAGCATGTTATGTACAAAATACCTGGAATGCCGAATTTCTGTACCCAGCGTTGGAACAGAATGATTGCCACCATCTTGAAAAATGTAGTCATAATAGTGCACGTGTATTATCGTGCATCTCCAAAATGGCCGAATGTAGGTCTACAATAAGTTTCAGCGTACAAAATATTTAGGATATAAAATGACGTAGGGTAAAAAACAACGTCTTTCCATATTTTGGGTAGAGACGGCGTTTTTCATAAAATATAAATATATATTTATATCAGTGGTGTGAGGGTAGGAAATAGTTGGGGTCTGGTTGGGTTGGATCGGATCGGGAATTTGGGGTCAGATCCGCGAGTCAAAAGAGGAACAAGAAACTTTGGGGAGCGATGGCGAGGTGCCGGTCCAGGATTTACGTACGTTATTGGTGGAGGTGCCGGTCCAGACAATTTTTAATTCACTAAAAATTTAGACAAATGAAAGTGAAGTGCATGGGAGAAAATCGTACTGTAAGATTCTTCACAAGCAAAATTCAAAATCCATTTCAACATGAAGTATAGACTATTATAACGACCTTATTTTCCCTACCCGACGCGACCCGACCTGGAAACCCGAAGCATTTAAACACCCGAACCCGACCAGGTTGTCAAAACCTCGACACTCTCAGAATATTTCATATCATGAAACTCACTATCACACACACTTTCAAAAAATTCACCTTGCCCAGAATTTTATTTCTACATCTGACTTCACATTGACCTTCGTTGCTTGGCATTAAAAACAAATTAAAACTGTTCTACTAGCATCAGAGTCTCTCGCATCACGTCTCTAGTTTGTGTTCCCTCTCAGTAATGGAAAACCTGTTTGTTGTGCTGTGTCAAATTATTGTCAAGAACCTCGACTGATTTAACTGCGTGTGCCACTCAGAGCCATAACCAGCAATTTTTAAAGGGGGCGGGGAGGGGGGAGGGAGGGAGGGAAATTGACATTTCAAATGATATTACAAAAATTGTTCAACGACTTGTTCCCGCAAAAAAATTTACATCAAGATAATTTCGATGAAAATCTGTTTAGTTTAAAACGGAACAAAGAAAACAATTTATTTCGAATCCATCAAGAAAATGCTTTGATTGCAACGGGCGTTGACAGAAAATAGTGGCTATTTATCTTCTTCAGAAGGTTCAATATTCTTTCTTCACACATAATTTTGTATAAAATTGGAACGTGCATCAGTTATTACTTATGATAGGGCGCAAACTAATACATACGACCCAGAAAGAAATTAAGTTTATACAAAATTTAATACTTTTACCCTATAGCAATAATTTGAATGCATTACAAATAAAAGACCAGCGGGCTCATATTGTAACTGTCAGTGGCGTTCTACCACATGCACACGAAAGTTATCAAGTCATGAAGCCGCGGAATCATTCTTACAACCAAAACTGTTATAGTGTACAGGACATCAATATCAGGGCTCCCAACACTTTAGCCCACTAAAAAAGGTTAGTAGGGACCACACTTTAACGCCAAAGCGGACCATTTTCGGGAGGCCAATACTAGTACACAATCGGTTCAGTTGGGGTTTTAGACTAACTTATTCCCCGAGAAGTGAACAGTGGGTTCTACTAAATAAAGGTGTGGACAATTGCAAAAAACAAAGGGTGGGACGTTAATACTTAAGTCTGGTGGCAACTCCGCTGCCGGCTCGCTTATGTACTTTTTTGGGGGACTGTTACGTTAGTGGCTAAAACGGAGGTTTAAGTGCAATTTAAATAACGATGAAATAAATAGCGCATCCTTAAAACGACCGTAAACGGATAGCTTGAGACCCCTGTAATATGTAAGCTGTAATTATGTAAGGCTAACCTATGCAATAACTTGGTATTTTCTCATATTGCAATAAAATGTGACAAATCTAAGTACATTGTCGTGTACCACCTAAAGTGCTCTCATGCGTCATCTAATGGCTCGCGTGTCAATGGTTCGCAATCACTGACCTAGATAGTTGACGGCAATCCGCGTCTGTCCGTAGAAGTAATGTATAATATGAGGAATCGAACTAACATATTTCACTTTCACGTTATCATCATTTAAAATACTGATTTTAAAAATACTCGTGGTTGGGTCGAGGGTCAAGTCCCTCTATAGGCAGAAGATTGATATCATCTGATGTAAACAGTTCTTGGCTTAGGAATGTGTAAACGGTGACTTTGGAGCCGTCCTAGCAACGAGGCGCACAATGAATTCTAAGGTTGTTCCGAATTAGACAGGTTGATTATGGTGCTGTCCGCAGGTTGAATCGTGTCCAACCTGATTGATCGTCAAAATGTATTTATAATATATCAATAAATACCTCATAATAAATAAAGAACCTAGGTAGACCATACCAAGCCAAGCTGGTACAAACAGAGCCGACGGACAATACAACAAACAAGCACCGAGTCAGCGTGGCTTTTTTGTGAAAAAGTACAAAATAAATAAGTTTCAATTACTTTTATTTACCTTTCGACCTTTGCCTTTGCCCTAATGACCTGTGATTGAACAACAATTTATTGCATTTCTTTGTAAATTATTTTTAATTTCAATTTAAAAAAACAGCTCAGCAATGAATCAGTTATATTGTTTCAAATACGGTAGTGCTTGAAGTAGGGGGGGGGGGGGGGAGGGGAGGGGAAATATTACAGAAACCCCCCCCACCCACCCCCACCCCCAAAAGAGAATCATTGCTAAATTTGCCACTTTTTTATAGATCGCAAGTCCAAAAATTCATGGAGCAAGCCCTCGGACCCCTCTTTTTTGGTACATTCTAATCCACAACTTTTTTTCAAAATGTCCTAATCAATTGTGTTCTACTCCGAACTCGAATTCAACGGCAAAAAAGACAATAGGCCTACTTACGATAATTGTTGTAATTACTCTACTGGACTATGCACTGAGCACTTTAATAAATAAATAACGAGATTTTAAACTTACGGTATTATTATTTATATTAATGTTTATATATTTCAATTTAAAAAAGCACAGAAAATAATTAATTTATAACTATTAGTATTAATGATTGTGAAACGTAATTATACATTTTTCTGAAGGGGTCACATTAATATTTTAAATAATTATGTGTGTTATGTTATGAGTGTTCTCCAGTTAGACCAGTGAAATACGGTATTTTAACATGACCTTGAAGAGATTGTGATTGGTTGATTTCAAAAATAGTTTCCGGTTATGATAAACATTCCCAGCGACGCTCATGAAAATAATATATTGTCATAAGCCAAACCAATAACTCTCACAACACCGATGGTTTACCTTTCTGTTGAGAAAAACTTAATAAGGCGAACTCGTAGTCATGAGGAAAAGTCGGTAATGATGCAAGTTGTGCATGCAACTACACAGAAAGTTCCATGACGATTTTCAAATCACCCTCTATTCAAATTCAACTGATGATACTAATTTACAAAATTAACGCTTTGCCCAATGAGGAGACCAGCCTCCCCTGCGCACACCTATGAGCGTAGCAGCCCTGCCACGTCATAGTAGCTCCGACATGCCTTGCTGCGCTATAGCCGTACAGACACCGTTCGCTACAGCGAACACGTGAATGAAGAAAGATAATCGTTTAGTGTTCAAATGGAATGTTGAAAATTTGAATAGAAATATTCTTAAAATGATATCAAACTGTAAAGCAATCACACTATACAGGCGCGTAGGAACGTTTTTAAATTTCGGGGGCGAGGGGGCAAATCTATTAGCAGATTTTGTGGCCGGAAACTGGGGTTTGGTTCGAAGCCCAGCCGCCGGATTTTTTTTTCACTATACTACAGTTATTTCGCAATGTTTTAACTGCACTCGAACTCTGATTTACAGCAACAATCTGTGATCTAAAAACACAAAACATGAACGTAAAGTGGCCTATTTTAGTAAATTTAAAAACTAATTTTTGATGTAATGACGAAGCATAAGCAAAAATATTCGTTTTATCTAGGTGACTGTCCCCGGTTCCTACGCCACTGACACTATACGTAACTCGAACCTATAGAACTACTCGTACGGTAAGGATAAAGTCACTTCAATACGCCGCATTCCTTGAATGGTAATACTAATAACTGATGAATTGTTATCAAAGTTGAAGAAAAAACTTTCAGGATTACATTAATGCTTTGAACATTCATGTGCGATAGTATTTGTTGAGATATAAACAAGTAAAGTACCACAAGGCAACGATTAATAATTACAGTGAAAATTTATCAGAGCAAGCAAACGTTGCTTACAAAATAGCCGCCTCAATAACGCCTAAATCATCAGCAGAAACAAATAAGTAAATTACATAAGCTGTTAAATAAAGTGTAAAGAATGTTTACCACTCACCACTCGGCCCCATGTAGTGTGTTGAGGGTGGACGACGGCACCCAAGGCCAGGCGCGCACTAGACGCGTCACGCACACGGCACTGTATCGGACACACCATGTTACCTGGACGAGAGCACGAACAGTACTGACAGAACCAGTCTGGCCATGTTAGGACGTGGTGTGTTGAGGGTGGCCCGCGGGTGGCCCGGCACCCAAGGCCAGGCGCGCACTAGACGCGTCACGCACACGGCAAATTCAAGATTTATCGTTTTAATACTTTATTACAATTAAAAACTCACCAGGTCTGAGGTTAGATATTTTTAACGTAAGTACCCGTTCGAGTGGTCGTTCGTCCATACAGTAAACTTTTCGTAAAACTGTTTTGTCTGGTGCTGTGTTAGGACTCGGCGCGTCAACCGGCTCTGTATCCATGGGCCGGGGTCCCAAGCGGCCCTGGATGCAATGCCACTTTAGAGGGTGTCAAAATCAATCCTAATCTCAGTTGTCGATTCAAATCAAGCAGCACTTTCGCTAGAGGTTTGTGATGTGCCTGCCAGGTGGCTATAGGTGGAAGTGGAATCCTGTCTTTAGAAATACTCTGAAAGGGTTGGGAAAAGGAAGCAATTGAGGCGTTTATTACAAAAACAGCTAATGTCCAAAAAAAAACACACTTTGCAGTAGATCAAATGAACTTTATATCATCCGTTATTAATGTATTAAAATTCTAATTTTTTGTTTTAACTGTGTATCTTGATTGTTTTTATTTCTGCTATATCATTTTGTCATAGTATCTCCCAGAAAACAAAAAACAATTGGACTTCGATTGTTTTTGAAAACTATTTTTGAAAAAGTATGCATTTTTGTTCAGGTAAAGTTCCAGAAAGTTTTATATGATATGTAGAATAATGTCTATAGTTCCAACATAGAACAGCTGGATAGTTGTCACCTAAATACACCGCATTTAAATAAAAAAAAAGATGGACATATGTTGGTTTTGTGAAAAATGTGTTGTTTTTCAAGCCTAAACGGGTGACATAGGTTGTTATTGTCAAAACTTTTATGATAGTATTATTTCCCGTGAAAATAAGAAACTTTCTATCGTATGGGCTAGAAATCGGTATTTCTGAACATTGGCTATTTTTGTAACAAACACCAAAATTATTCATAACAACATTAAGCGATTTTAAAACTTGAATAATTATTTTTCCAGTTAGTTCCAGTTGTGTTTGTGTGTGTGTGTGTGAGTTTTTTTTTAATAAAACGTAGAATTTAGATGATTGTAAATGGAAGGATAATAGTTTTTCTCGGGAAACCTACCCATAGTGCAGTGTAGATGTACTCAAAATAACAATTTATGTTTTTCTTTTATTAACGGTTGCCCAACGTATAACTTATGTATGGCTGTCACGGTACCATCATAGTATACGACGTAGTGTCTCTATATTATGTAGCAGTCTGGAACCTTGGTCTTAGGATAAGAGGATTAGGAGAGCATAGCATTGTGGGCGTTAACAGACAAGCCCTGAGAAGACTTCTAGCCTTTTCAACCCCCGTCATTCTAAATGGGTGAAAAGAAACACAATGCCAATTTACTTATTTTCATTTGCGCTCATATTGCATGGCTGTATTGAATGTGGTATATCAGGTGGAGGTTTGTCCTTATATGTCTGAGGAAATCCTCTTGGGATCCCTTAGAATCTAGGTCTCGCCACTAATGCGGTAACAACTATAGCAACCCCCCCGCCTTCATTTGGACTCGCATGTCAAGCAGGTAATGACGTAAGGGGATGCAGGCCGCACGGGGGCTGGCTGCAATCACAATGCAAATAAAGCTGCTTATTCACTGCCTGAGCTACAACCAAAGTCAATTAGCAACTTGTGTGCAACAACATTCTATTGTTACATCTTGCGCACATGGATTGGTACGAGAATGAAACGGCAGGTCTCACATCGATTCCAACCAATATAATCATGATTGCTGCTGGACCAAATCAATGCTGACATGGGTACACACTTTAGTTTAGCAAGTAGCACTCAAATCGAAATACATTTTCACTATGAGGGACTCAATGCAACTTACATGTAACCTATAACAACAAGAGAAAGAAATAATATCCCGAAGATGCGTTTCATCACGGAATTAATATTCATTTTGCGGTTTAGTGTCCCCTAAGTAGGCCCGACCCACAGGGTGTTTGGCGTAGGGGACATGCAGCTACACATTTTATTTTTTGGATTTGCAATCAATGTAAAAATATGTCTATCGTAAGATCGCTTAGGATATTCATTGACAAACAAGTTCACAATGCATTTACCGTGACAACGTTCAAAGAACTTTACGGACTTGCGACGAAACTTTGAAATCGAAGAGTTCACACTCGAAAAAATATGTTAAATATTGTGAACTTATTGTAAACAATGTGACTAATCCTGAAACCGATTTATTTTAACTTTTCCCGGCCTCAATTATTTTTCTGTCGCTTAAAACTAGGGCTGTACAGGGCTGAGCTAAGACATATCATTCAACTATCGATATCACATGAAAATGTAGATATTGATGTCGATATATCGAAATCTTATATTTGTGTAAAGTAATTCTAAAGTTAATAAAATAAAAATAATATAAAAACTGACTGCTATTAAAAATGTATTGCTTCAAAGGGATCAAAGGTATCGCCAAAACTTCATAACGATGTTACGTTCTAGCTCGGGTGACCTGGCACCTCCACCAAATATGGCAAATCTATTATTACACTAGTTATAGTTTTTCACGTTTTTAACAAAATGTTAATTTTTCTGTTTATATTTTATTATATTTCGATATTCAGTCTGAATATGGATATCGAAAATATAACACATATCGATATCGTATAGAAATATCGATTGTTTTGGCCACGTGAAAATGAAACAATAAATCGATATTGCAAACTATTTTATTTCAACTTGAAATGATGGTTGAGTTATTCGACAGTCGTAAAAAGTGATCTAGCTATTTTGGGGAGGTATTTTACTTAATCAAACATACGTTATGTTGAATTTTAGACTGAGACCGAATGCTACAAGTATGTTAGGAAACCTTAGAAGTAGGATGGGAAACACTTGAAGGGAGGAGAAAAATTGCAAGAGCAAGACTATATACTATGTATAAAATGTATAACATAAAGGAGAATAAGCGTGGGTAGATTGCTTGAAAAGGACGACTATGTAGGAAGAGGTGACCAAAGTGAGGGTTGTAGCCAGCAGAGCAAACACTGGTTAATACTTCTTTCTGGCTAGGACCAAAAGGGAGTGGAATACTCTCCCGAAAGGAATAATGGTGACTCTTCCTAAATCACTTGGAGAATTCAAAGGTCTGTTTAAAAATATATAATGCTGATAGCTCTATATTTTATATCTTAAACCCTTTTACATAAAGATTTATCCTAATTTACTATTTAGTTATATTCGAATGTTTACATTATACTATGTTTACAGTATACTGCAGCAACCACAGATTGTGTCAAAATGTATAATCATTGCAATCAAAGATGCCAGTAAAAAATATTCTATTCTATTCTAGGCCTAATTCTTGAAAATTGTGATTCTGCTTGCTCATCTTACGACTAATAAATTGAATAACTACTCTCTTTTCAAAACTTGAATGCATGAAATTAATTTTCAGACATAATTAATAACGATAATTGCTTAAGACACAAACTTAATATATTTATATATTTTTGCAATTAGTAGTCGAATTAATTAAACAACAAACCAACGAACACATAACATATTTATGGCCTTGATAAGTTGTGTAATACACTCTACTTATATTTCCTGGTCAAATTGCTTCTAAAAGTTAATTTCTGCAATGTTTCACGTCCCATAAAACTAGAAGTTTTCTCATTAACCTATTTTTTTTATTAGTTTGCGTAGTAGATTTCCACTCGAGTACGTTTTATTTGCATATACATACGTTGATGTGAATAATATGCAGTATAATGTGTGATTTGCATTTGTTGCAGTGAACTGCAGGGTGTAATTAAAAGTTGAAGACGAGATAGAGATGTTTGTCTTGTGCAATGATAACACGCCCGACGCGACGCCCTTGTTCCGCCTACCGTACAGTGCACATTATGAGATGCAATACCACCATGTTACGGTTCTAGATTTGATGATCACTCCTGCAGTAAAACCATGTATAATTCCAGAGATAACGGTAGAAATCTATTTCTATAGCTAACTTTTGCTACAATAGATAACTTTTGCCACTACATAACTATACATTTTAATTTGATAGCTAGCGTTCTCTACAGAAATCGATTGCCATAAGCTTACATGATCGCACTGCTGTTCCACATTCCACACTGATCTACAGAATACCAAGTTGTCGGTACATACATCGGTCTACCAACACATACAAACCAGCAATTGCACTGTTGTTCAAACTATTTCAATCAATCATTCACTCTCTTCAAGTTAAGTAAGCAGGTGCACATCTGTGGTTACTAGCACATCCGTGCCCAGATGTAAACCAAGGGTGAGACAAAGAACGTATCCACCATTAATTTATTTCTTGTGTTATCCAATCTATGAAAAAGGCTATTGTAAATAAGTAACAATTTCTAAAGCCATATTTGATACATATTGGATGCAAAATTTTGTTTGCTTAAAGGTGTTTTCCAACATACCTTGTCATACTCTTATCTTCGGGTGCACAATTTATATGTCAAGAAAGATTTGTTTGTGGTTTGAGATTGTGTAAGATGTTTGAATATCAATGCGAAGTATCAGTTATATAAAGTCAGAGCATGGATTGGTGATAGTACGCTCGTAAGTTCCCTCTCAAACTCCATGGACAGAGTAAGTTTTAAAATGATTATCAAGTAAACAGCATATGGATTAAAGTTATTATAAATTTGGGTACAGAAAATTACTTTGTCAATAATGCAAGCCTATATTTTGGTATGTATATCTATGTATCTATGTAAGTAGATTTATTTAGTTGTCCTTCTTTGTAAATCAGTTTTTTAACTGAATAGGATAGACGTTAATTTTTTTTTAAAAGCAGTAATTCTGTTTTAATTTAAGTTTGGCTACGACGGTATCACTGTCAAGTTCTTTAGATGTAGGTTGTGCAATGTATCTGTCTGTTTCATGTTATCTGTGTATGTGTGTACAATGCCATCTAGTTTGTACTACTATTAAACGTTACTGGTGGCCGGGGACTCTGCCATGTTAACGCTATATTGCCAAATAAATCAATAAATTATACTTTCAATTGTGTGACTACTTGAGTAAAAAGTGTTTGGCAAACTTTTTTACAATTTTAATTTAAAATACGTGTAAAAATCGCATAACCTCAAGCTACACAAGAATCTGGATCACTTATTGACCTCCAATTAACACCAAATAATTTTAAACCTTAAGAAGAAGTTGAAGATAAAAAGTTGTTGCGAATGGCTTTATCGTTTAACATATCCGCATTTCAAAAACGTGTACATAGCTGCATAGCAAAGCATAATAATTAACGCGAAATATATTTTTCGTGGCATATCTTCAGTTGAAAACCAAACTAAGAAATATTTTAGAAATGTACTCTTATAGATACATACCTGGCATACTGGTGCAAAACACTCAATCGATAGAGCTTCAAAGCTATCGAGATTAAACCCTTGCATTCCGTAATAAAACCTAGTTTTCACGAGCTAATCCAGGAAAGAGTTTACTACAAAACTCTAAGCAACCGATACCGCCCTTCGCTTTGCAAGAATTGGATTGATGCATCAACTTCCCCCCCCCCAGCCACAATCATCTTCGACTACAATCTAGGCATTGTATTTATATTTGTTTATTATGTCTATCATAATCAGTTATTAATACAACGTATTAACATAGTGTGTAAATTTTCAAACAGCTTCTGTCGTTGTAGTCTGGCTACTTGTCGAAGCGTCAAAGCACGTTGGTTATATTAATTCCTTGCGAGTGCAATCAGACATGTTTTGACACGCTTTTATTCACTTCCAATAAAATTTTCATCTGTATAATGCATACTAGAAACAAGGTGTACACGTATGAAAATGCAATTCAATTTTGCGTTTCAAAACAATACAAATAATAAAACAACAGTAAAAAGAAAACAGGATCCTGCATTAGAATTAATGTACTTTCTTGTGCCTGGCTGTCTGACTAACTGTGAATGTCCTACACCAGAAAAAATTTCCTGCTCTGAGTTAATATTACTTAAGAGAATCAGAGGTTAATTTGGGTGCGGATGCGTCCTCCTACTTACTTTACGAAGTTCAATCTTTAGTCGTCGTGAAGTTAATATAGTCTTATAATAGTTGGAAAAAGTATTTCCCTATTCCAATCTTCTTGTGGATGAAGAGAAATGATTTCTTTGTCATCCCACGTGCGTATCCCCCCCCCCCCCATCGTCGGGCGTCCACCCTCGTATTATAGAAATTAACCACTTCCCGGTAGAGGTAAAGAGATTGTATATAAAACAAGCAAGCAGCTGATCACGAGTGGAATCTAATCTACGACGTTGAAAACTTTATGTGGGAAGAGAAATGTAGTTAAAAACTCCTCCAGCATGAGGGTGTTACAGAAACAACTCGGGGTGGCGAGGAGGTTGGGGTTACGTGAACAAGTCAATTCCGTTGAAGGGGCTACTGATTAAAATCTCAAATTTCATATATAAGAACGAATTTTCACAACTTTTGCTAGCGTCGAGATAATTATGTGAGTTGTTTTACCACGAAATATTTTTAGATAAGGTATTGGAATTAAATTGAAGTATCGGTTACATAACTTTTGATTACTGGTCCCATCTCGCCGGGTTTTGGCGAATTTAACACAAAGACAAGAGAAACAGCTAACTTTCACACTGCGTGTAGCTTTTTAGTCGTTCATTATTAATCAATGATTTGGATATTACATTTTTTAAAACTTTCTGGGCTTATGATTCGAAATGATTTTTTAAGGATAATTCTTTGCAACCAAGTTTAGATATCAATAGATATGTACTTTATTTACATGCATGCAAACATTTGGTAATGACATTACCAAGCGTTCAACTGCAATAATCAACACCTGTCCGCGTACAATTTAGTTGCCTCAGCCTCGACGACTCAACACATTTCGGGTTCTGCAGAATTGAACTAAGAAATTTGAAATCGAAGTTGAAAAAGAATTCAAATAATTCCAAGAGTCACCAAATAAATGCCTAGTTCTTGACGAACACTGTTATAACAGCCTGTGTGTAAAATATTACCTGCAATACGAAGTGCAGTTAGCTGTTCCAAGTCCAAGCGATATGGCTGGCAAGTTGAGTGAATGTAAGAAGGGTTCGAACAATAAGTATTTTTACATTTTTAGGGCCGGACAAAGTCACAAATCAGCCATTACATAGCAAATACTGGACACAACGTGGCACTAGTGCGCTATTGTATTATTTATAATACATGATTTATTTTGTCAATCGGTTGAAATACGAGTTAAAACATTTCCTCTCTACCTTAGGAGGAAGATACAGATGTGAAAAACTAAAGGTAAATCGTTATACCAGTTAACGGTGTGTTGATCATTTACATTATTCACCATCTGAAACTTGTCCAGTAGAACTATAAATTATTTAATTTTTTATTTGTTTCCTTTTATCGTGGGAAACCTGTTATAGGGTGCAATTAGCCCCTCGTCAGGTGAACTAGGTATGTGCGGATAGGAAATTGTGAAGGGATGTCCGAGGGCTGTTTAAGAGGACTCAACCCCTTGCATTCGCCTTAACGACTGAGGAAAACCTCGGAAAAAAACTTCAGTCAGGAATGCCGGTCTCTACGGGATTCGAACCCGGGACCTCCCGAATCAGAGTCGCGCGCTTAGCGCCCGAGCCAACACTGTCGGTAGTCGGCTACTACGCAAGCGTCATCTGAGAGTGCACCTGTCACGCATCTGCCTTGAGACATCGGACGACTCTGTGACACTGAATTACTCTCGATCTAATAAGGAAGAAGCTGTGAAGAGCCAATTTCACCCTTTTCTTGACATAGCCCATTTATTTTATTAAAATAGTTCGACTTCAACTTCGACAATTTTTAAATTTAAAAAGCAGCAAAACTATGTTACCTTGTTTAAGACTGGGGTCCATAAATTTCTAAGCCTATAAGGCCTGACCTAGACCTAGACCTAGACTTCAGCCTACTATAAACTGGCTGAACCTATAGGTAAATCGTTAAAGCATCATAAAGGTTTGTAATAAAATTGCATCGTTCCGAAAGCTATTAAAAGGCTTGGGTTCTTGCATTCTCCAGTACACAAAAGCATGCTCTAGTGTGCTAAATTTCGGAACAGGTAAAGTAAACATTTGGCATACAACCATTAGATTTTAAAAAATTTCGTGGGAAATCCTGCCAAAGGTGCAATTCATGCCCCTCTTCAGGTGTCTAACTATAGGTATGTTGCGGATAGGACAACTGTGAAGGGATATCCATCCATAACCTCGGATAAAACTTTCAGTCAGGATTGCCGGTCTCGATGGGATTTGAACCCGGGACCTCCCGAATCAGAGTCGCGCGCTTAACGCTCGAGCCAACACTGTCGGTAAACACTTAATAAATTTTGTAATAACACAAAATTAATACTTGCATGAATTTGTATTTTATATCAAGAAATAAATGCATGACGTGAAATACTCAAATGTTTCTGCGTTTTAATATGCATAAGTTCGAACCTAAAACTGATCTAAAGGGTTTTTAAAGGAGAATATTTTTAAAAGGCCGCCAAAGTAAGTGAATGGATAGTACAATTGATATTTATGTATTAGGAACAATTATGTATTGCATTTAAAAGTTTATTGTGATTGCATAAAAGGCATGGCAAGTTTTGAAACGAATGCGTACTCGTAGCCGTATGTCTAAAGGTAATGCCTTGTACACTCTACATAGTATGCCCACCGAGGTCCCTGTTAGGTCTCAATAGCAGTGTAGGCCTAGCAGGCGCGTAGGAACGTTTTGAAAGTGTGTGTGGGGGGGGGGGAATTTATTAGCAGAATTTGTGGGCGGTAGCTGGGGCCTGGAAAGCCCCAGACCCAGGCATAGCCGCCGAAGGCGATTTTTTTTCACCACACTACAGTAATTTCGTCATGTTTTAACTGCACTCGAACTCTGTAAACGATGTTTTACTGCAACTATCTGCGATCTATAAACTCAAAAACTTAACGTGAAGTGGCCCATTTTAGTACATTTCAGCCTAATTTTTTATGTATTGACGATGCATACAGGCAAACATATTCGTTTTACCAAGGGACTGTCGAATTGTATGTGTATGTGCAATTAACTACGGAAATTCTGGGATTAATATTTAGCTCACGTTAGTTTCCCCTCCCAACAGTAATATGGACGTCGTCATACATATTATATATATATATATATGTATATATAACTAAATTATTTGCTGGATTAAGCAATTATATAGTAAAAATAAATTCTAAAATATCAAAGAAGATACTGAGATGTATGTGCATGACATATTGTGAAAAATTAAAATAAGAAGCAATAAGTTAAAGTTGAGATAAAAACAGATAAATCATGCCCCTACCGCTATGTTATGTTATGTACACACACGGTTATGTTAGCGGTAGGAGGAAGTCAGATAGTCTTGGTTCTATATTCATTACCCAATGTCGTTTTTAATTTTTATGTTGATGTAGGCCCTAAATAGTTATTTTTTTAATAAATAAACCGAAAATTAATAATGTCATTAGCAAGGTGATTGTGGTTATTTAATAATGTACATACTTAACTCTTTATTGTGGAGATTGATTTGTTTTCAATAATAATTCCAATATGCTCATTTCGTTTCACAGGCTAAAATTAGTAAATTATATTGTCTTATTGTATCGTAAATAATATACAAGCATGCATAATATAAATGGTCCTAATATACCTATACTAATCAATTATAATAACAAAACGTGTACTCCAAATGAGCATGAACAACAGAAAATCTGCATAACACATGGCAGCTCAATGCACCAATTACGCTCATCCAACAACGCGCCTGAAAAAACGTTTGCGAAGCTTCCTAGTAAACAAGAAAAGAATGCATTTTGTATCTTGGTTAATGGTTACACCATGCCAGTGCTGCAGATAAGTTTTTTATTTATGGGAAGAAAAACCAGTTGACAAGGATACCATTAGAAGAAACTCCACAACAAAATATTGTAATCGGCTATAACCTTTGAAGAAACACTTGTGTGTAACTGTTAGGTACATACAACTCGGACGACATATTATTCTTGTTTTAATTCCCCAAAAAAATACAAGCAAAACACAACACGAGAGACACACCACAATGGAAAAGGCAGCTTCAAGTAACGCCAGAGTACCGCCCGGAGCAGCCAAGGGAACGGTTGCATTGGTCTCCTTCGGGTAAAGCCTGGGCGGAACGAAGAAATACATTCACGAGGCAGCCACTGGCTACGGCCGGGTAGCGAACGGGCTGGGACGGCGGGAATACCAGAGCTCGGCGTGGCATGGGCCCGTGCGGGTGTACACCGAAATATGCCCGGTTCGGCCCTGCCCGACGCCCTGAGCTCAGCGCCCGACGCAGCCCGTAGCCCGCTCGCTGCCCAGAGTGCCCGGCCCAATACCGGTGTCAGCCCGCACGCTTGTGTTTGCTGGGTATGAGTACACCTGTCACGCATCTGCCTCGAGACATCGGACGACTCTGTGACACTGAATTACTCGCGAGCTAATGAAGAAGAAGCTGGGAAGAGCGTCCACTTACACGAATGACAAGCAATGTTGTGTTTTACATGTGCTGACTGTACGTCTCGCGAGACCCGCCCATTGTTGATGGTTCTGCGATTCTTCCGAACCTTTGATCCCCGACCCGCGGGGATTGATTGACATCTTAGCTCCTAGATCGCGCTGCGATCGTTAGAATGAAAGCTTTTTTTATCAAAGTCGGTAATAACAACGAACTGTTCCTATAGGTAAATATGAATCTCGCGCGATTCCAGATCCAGTCACTGATAGTGATAGGGAATTGCTAGGCCCCGTCAGAATATATTTAATTATCAGTTTTTTAGCCTTATTTTACGAATTTAAAACAATATTGTGCAATAGCCTGCATACTCGTTGATAAATATTTCACTTTGCGGCATATTATTTCACTAAAACTACGTGCTTAATGAGCATGTTACCTACGGCAAAGTCATGTTATATTCCCACATAGCACAAATAAGACATGTTTAGCCTATACAAGCAGTAACAGATATTGTTACCAGCAATCATGAACGTGATTAAGATAAATTGGGCACCTAGAGCGTGCTGGAAACACCCGAGATAATGTTACGGCCTAGGCCTAGGCAATCGTTTCCAGCAAGTCAGTCACTCTGTTAGCATTTGCAACAGTAGGGCCTAGGCCTACTGTAGGCTAGGCTTACACAAAGAAGAAGAATATTGATGCTTACTCCTAACTATATGAAATATGTAGGCCTACTGAATTTAGCACTTGACCCTACTTACAAATATAAAAGGTCAAGGAAAGTTTTCAAACGAACTAAAGTGTGTCTAGGCATATTTATAGCCGTATGCCTGAAACTTTGCAATCGTTCTCAACCATGAGCCACGCACTTAGACTATAGCCTACACTCAACAATGTAGGCCGTAGAGTTTTCTATTACTTCTCAGTATTATTGTAGGCCGACTATAACGCACATCAGCTCATTCGTCTATCCCCCTATCCCCCCCCTCCCCGCCACCCGTCATTCGAAGAAGAAACTTGAGCTTATTTACGATAAGAGGTGAATTCTCTTCTATTACTTCTCAGTACTATTATAGGCCGACTATATAACGCACATCAGCTCATTCGTCTATCCCCCCTATCCCTCCCCGTCATTCGAAGAAGAAACTCGAGCTTAGTTACCATAAGAGGTGAAACAAACAATCATTTAACACATGACGTGGTGGCCGAGTGGTTAAGGCGACGGATTGCTAATCCGTTGTGCTCTGCACGCATGGGTTCGAATCCCATTCACGTCGATATTTTTTTTGCCTGCATAAGAACCAATATCGGTGTTGAAGTTGTATCAGGGTTATTTTAAGAGTGAAATTCAACTCTATTATAGTTTCGATAGGATCTTTTAATATTAGTTCAATTAACTCTCTTACCAGCTTGCGATTTCTATTGGCAATAATGCCACTCGTAAAGGAACTTGCGGAATTTTAATGGCAGATATTTTATTTTTCACTAGGTAATGATTGTATATTTAAATATACGAGTGATCGAAAATTGTGTAGTGCACCCGGTAACATCCCCGTTCCTTTCATCCCCCTACCTAATAGACCATTAGGTGCTCAGGAAGCGACCCTCCCCCCCCCCCCCCCCTCTCGAACTAATTTTCACTATAGCAGTTTTGTTTAGAAAAAAGATCACGATTAATAATTCACCTGTTTGCTTCTTAGCAGCTGGGGCGTTTGACCTCTAGGGGTGTCCAAAGTCGAAACTTTTGAAACTTTGACCTGTTATAACGTTCAAAGTTTTGGATAAAATTACAAAATTATTTTTAATTATCATTAAACACATTTTTTAAACAAAATCGACTTCGCATTTTATAAAGGGCTGTTCAAATTTAATAATAATCGGTGTCACTGTTTTGTAGACTTTAACATTGAAGATAGGACATATAATCCACATTAAAGTTTAGTTTTATACATAAAATGAAAGAAACACGGTATTTAAAAAAATTGAAAATTATGCTAAAACAATTCGAAATGTTGTGTTTTATATTATTGCTAGTCTGTAACATTTTTTAAAGGTGCTAAAAATGTGTTCGTGGTACTAAAATCAGTAAACCTGCCTATGAAAACGTTTTGTCTGTGGACCTAATAAAGAATTATAATTTTTATCAGGGTTTTACAAAATTTCGAATTTAAATTACAGCAATTTGAGTGAAATAACTTAATATAAAAAGGGAAAAGTCAATAATATAGTAGGTCTAGTCATCCTCGAATTTATATTCGAACTTAAACAATATAATTAATGATGTGCTGTTTTAATAGGGTTGTCCAAATAGTGTGTTGTGTTCTTGTAAAGAATAGAGTTTAAATAAGGTTAAATTCGATCATAATATAATATACAGTTCGGTGCTAAGGAAGCGACCCTCCGCTCCCCCCCCCCCCGAACTAATGTTCACTATAGCAGTGTTGTTTAGAAAATAAAACAAGAATAAAGTAGTTTTTAAATTTAATACTGACGTAGTTCTCTTCGTTTTTGTAAAAATGGCAAATATCTTTCAAAATACAATCACAAATATTGTTCCCACATTTGTTCCCTGCCCCGAATCTGTATCTTCAAAAATTTGTTTTACACAGCCAAAAGTATAAAAGTAAGGAATGTATTGAATCTTTAGGTGTTCTATCAATGTGTATGTACTCCTGACAATAACTAGGAAAACGCTTAAGTCCCGCCGCGTTGTTGGATGAGCGTAATTAGAGGACCTGGATCTTATTAATTACAGAAGATAAAGCGGCGTTAAACGTAATTGGTGCATTGAGTTGCCAAGATGTATGCGGATTTTCTGTTGTTCTGTGAAAAAATCATTACTTAATTGAAGATTTAAAAAAAAATTAATTTAAAGTAAATAAAAAATAAACTCTTATTTTTAATTTTTTTAATTAATCGTCGTTTAAAAAAAGAAAAAAATCGTAAAATTTTGATTTTCATAAGAAATAATTATTCGATGGTGCTCAAATTTCATACGAATATATTAATTCATAAAATTAAGATTCTGTGAAAAAATCATTACAATCGGATAAAGCATGTATGTGTTATAAGTCAAAGAATTGTTTAAACAAAGAAAAAACCCGTAAACTTTCGATTTTCTTGAGAAATAATTTTTCGATCGCGCTCAAATTTCACACGAATACCTAAATTCATAAAATTAAGGTTCTGTGAAAAAATCATTACAATCTGACAAAGCATGTAGGCCTAGGTGTTATAAGTCGGAGGAATTTTCAAAAAATCGAAAACAATCGTAAAATTGCGATTTTCATCAGAAATAATTTTTCGATTGCTCTCAAAAACGTGGCAGTTCTTCGTTCAGAGATTTCGAAGGTCTCGATAAGATTTCATTGCAATGGGATTATCGGTTTAGCTGGAATCGTGCTAAGAGACACACAAAAATACAAAAAGAGAAAAAAAAAAAAAAAAAAAAACATTCCGGATTTTTTCTCCAGTGTAGTGAAATGGAATCTTCGCTTCGCTCGCTACGCTCGCTACGCTCATCCAATAATCATACTAATGATCCTTCAGAAGTGCTTACTGACTTTTATTGAATAGATAATAATACACCCTACAGACTTGGCAGGATATTAGTATCACCCTTCACCTATACCGGTGATGTCCACAGGTGCCCCAAACAGTTTGTGATGTAGGTGAAGCCATCAATACTGATTAGAGCTGCACGTAAGCCTAGCTAGATGCTATTATCTTAAATTTTTACTGTTTGTATTTTGTTGAACAAATTTGAAAGAAATAATTTTCGATAATGTTTTTCCAAAAGCCGAGTTGTAATACGAATCAGCTCTATATACATCAATGCGCGATAGGGCTTATGGGCTGCATATAAAACAGTCATAGCTAAGCTGTATGCTTAGCCAACAAATCTTGATATTGAATGTGCCTGTATTGAACTAAACATTAATATAAATAAACATAAAACATGTAACATTGTAGTAGTAGCCATCTACAGATCCTCAAATGGCCAAAAACAAAACTTTCTGGATAAAATCGAACTCATTCTATGTAAACTACAAAAAACAAATAAACATCTAATATTTCTAGGAGACTTCAATGTAGATGTCAGGATAATACAGGTCAAACATTTAATTAAATAAGTATGAATAATTATTGTGGACGCGTCCACCCCGTCCGCCCACACACAGTACAATATGCTACAGAAACTAGGTGTTCAAGTGAAAAACAACCAGTAGCTACTTTCCTATTCCACTACACTTAGAAAGTTAACAACAAAAACACGTTACAAGTAAAAAAAAGTTGTTAAAATTTTTTTAAAAAAAGCATCCTTGGTGGGGATTGAACCCACGACCTTTGGATTAGAAGTCCAACGCGCTTTCGTCTGCGCCACAAGGACATTGTAAGATGATTACGATGAATCTTATATCAACATATGAAATCTACATCTCGAGGGCGCTGGAAAAATATACACGGACTACTTTATATTGTTACATTTTAATGGGAAGATGCTAAAAGAAAATAGTGTGTCGTAATGAACTTGACTGATGCATTTTGATGTTGTCTATTCTCAATACAACTAGGAAGCTTCGCAAACGCTTTTTCAGGCGCGTTGTTGGATGAGCGTATGTTTTTTAAACGAAAAAAGCGTAAAATTGCGATTTTCATGAGAAATTATTTTTCGATTGCGCTCAAATTTCACACAAATATATAAATTCATAAAATTAAGGTTCTGTGAAAATATCATTACAATCGGATAAAGCATGTAGGTGTTATAAGTCGAAGAATTTTTTTTTAACGAAAAAAGCGTAAAATTGCGATTTTCATGAGAAATTATTTTTCGATCGCACTTATTTAAAACACCAATATATTAATTCATAAATAAGGTTCTGTGAAATAATCCTTTGAATCGGATGAAGCATGTAGGTGTTGTAAGTCAAAGAATGTTTTAAAAATTAAAAAATCGTAAAATTACAATTTTCATTAGAAATAATTTTCCGATTGCGCTCAAAAACGTGGCAGTTCTAAGTTCAATAATTTCGAAGGCCTCCAGAAAATTTCATCGCAATTGGAGTATCGGTTTAGCCGGAATCGTGTTAACAAACAGAAAAAAAAGAATGAATGAAAGAAAGAAAAAAAACATTCCGGATTTTTTCTCCAGTGTTGTGAAATGGAATCTTCGCTTCTCTCGCTACGCTCATCCAAAAATATCAGACGTTTAGCAATATCCAATCAATCAATCAATCAATACAACAAGAAACTGTTTGGAGCAAACCAAATTTAATGGCCAAGCAATTTTTTTTTGAGGTTTTGAGTTTAAAATTTTTACTTTTTTACCACGAAAATGGTTGTCTTGGCGCTCGTCAACAGGCGAAATGATCTAACTTCTTTTCAATGCGAAACTAGGGAGAATGAATGAAAATCTTGGCTCAACTTCTATATCTCACAGCATTCACAGCCGAAGACTTTTGAAGGAGAGCTTAACTGCCGTTTTTTTTTTAAAATTGTTTTTGTGGGGGATAGATACAACAGAAACTACATTAGTTACTTAGTATAAGTATGTACCGCTTTGTGCTTCGCTTTTGCAACGGAAATTTTTATGCAATTTGATTCGTGTATTTTGTGTCGGTGTCAATAATGAATAAAACAAGTGCTGAGAATTTTAAATGTGCAACATAACTGCTAAAAATGGCTATTTTTAATTCTTGGAGACAATAGGTTTTCCATTATAGATCTGTCCGATATGCATTATATAGATTTTATAGAGAAGTTCCACAAAGTGATGTTCAGTATAAAATTAAAGATGTCGTTTCTTGTTCGTATTTAGGCCTAAGAAAATGGAAGTTACGAGACCGTTCTGTGTATGACTAGATAAATGTAAATTTAACTGGCAAGATGGAGACATAAAACGCAATCCATGCATGATCAATAGTACTAGAGACATCAAATAAAGTAGCAATATCAATTGTACTTGGTAAGTCGTGCTGACATACGCATGGTGGAGGTGCCGGGTAAAACATTGAGACATGAGAACGTACACATCGCTACGCATTCTTGACAATACCCTATCAACCCTTGTCCCACACATTATCAATAGCTGGGCTACGCCCACTCTTTTTAATGTGTTACATTTTTGCTAGATATTTTCTAACACGACATAACTTTTTAGACGGTATTTTTAATTTAGTATTATATGCCATAGAATATGGACAATAAAAAACGTTCTAGGGGTAATCGCCACTTGAGTTGGTGGTGTGCCCTTTTTCTACATTTTGTCCATTGATGGTTATGATGTAGGCTGTATGTACCAACAAACCCCCACAGAAGAATACAAGTGCTATTTTATTCGAATGCACGCCTGGCTCATTATAAACCATTGTCATCACAATATCTCATACGTGTAATGCCGCGAGCAGGAGGCCACTGTTAGGAGCAATGAGTAAATAGCGTTCATTGAGCCAATGTTTGCGGATCACGTGTGTTGAGGTTCTCATGAAACCAAGAGGCCAACATCATTATTCAAGTGGTTTAGGCCGCAAAGTAACGAGGCTTCATACACGTGTAGAGATGGATAACTAGAGGAATATGAAGGACATGTAAGGAAAGATACATATTTCTCAATTCTGTTTTGTGGGGAGTTGCAAGGCTAAGGCACACCCAGCTGATGTTTGATGCACGAGCCCTAGGCTTCTAAGTAACAGCTGAAGTCACCGGGCATGGACAACCCCATTGAACAAGCGATAGAGGTTCTTGTTGTCTTATTATACATGGTTGATGCTATTACATCAAAAAATTATTTTTCAGCACCGTTTAAAAAATGATATCTTGAAACTGTGATTTTAAACAATTTTTTCATTTTTTAGGCCTAAATCCAGAAATTTGCAAAAATTGGTATTTTGGGAAATTCCTTAAATCGGCTTTATCCTGATTCATTTTTGGTTCACATAGATACTAGAGCATCGTAGCATTCTAAAATGGTCCTTATATCAGCGTTTCTTGAAACTTTGTACAAATATACTCTCAAACACGCAAAAATATGGATTCCAAAATCCCACCTCTTCTAGGTAATCAGCATATTTTGACCGAACCACTTGCCCAAATACCAAAACAACATATAAAGAATTTACAGAAAAGGCTGTAGAGTACGTCAATAATGGCCAATATATTTAGGGATCAAAATCCTCCAAGGTCACGGGCATAAAGTTCGTCCCCATGTTATTTCTTATGGGAGATTTTTGCCGATGAGATCGACCCAGCTTGAATAATACCAAGCTTGACAATTGTTTGGGGGTCATGGTGTGCACCCGATAACTTTTCTTTTATATTCCTTAATTCATAACTAGTTAGCCCGAATGTAATATATTTTTTAGTTCAGCGGGTGAATATCCCTTTAACTATAGTTCATTATTGTGTCGCCATTTATGTATAATTAGATTTATTTAGTTGTCCTCCTTTGTAAATCAGTTTTTTGAACTGAATATAGTTCAAGCCCCTGCATTTTGCATCATAGCCTGGTTTGTCCAAGTATCTTACAGTCTTAACTATAATTATACTACAGTTGAGTGGGTAAATCTCATAACTTATTAAAAGAAACAACGTTTCGAAAACTTACCCTCTTCCGTATTCAGGTTGATGAAGGACATGTCTGTATGTCCGGAGCGCGTGTCCTTCACTGGGTCATCAAGCAATGCATGAACACGCACGATTACAACACATCACACTTCCTACGCCACAGATTTGAATTGCTATTAGGTTGTAATTGATCCATTGTGGTCTATGTGATGTGTGCGCTTGGAGAGTGTGCTGGTGGTCGGGCGCAGCTCAGCAGAGCACACGAGGTAAACACGCTGATGAAACGCCACTCGAGAGGTGATTGCGAGGGCAGGTAACCCCCCCCCTCCTAGTATACTCGCACAGATATACACTGTGCATCCCGTACATACGACGTGGCAGAAGTTGGTTGCTATGCTATGAGTCCAATCTCTGAGTATCTGTTGTTTTATCAAATCACACTTGTGGAATGTTATGATTCTGTTGTGTATCGAAAATAAATTTTAGTAAAAATATTAATTCTAGGAGATTTAGAATAATATAAAAACCACTGTAGTGCCGACGATAGGTACCAATCAATCGATGCTGATTGATGCGAATCAAGTCTCTCAATTAAATATGACTATTTGACCTGAGACGAAATACTGTGATGTGAGGTTAGGAATGACAGGTGTCCCTTTGAAATCACAAGCTTGATGTTGATAAAACAACTTTAATAAAGATGTTACTAATACTTTCGCAGCAATACTCATGCGTTTACAAAGACATTCCTAACTATTGGAAAAATCATTCCTCTTTCCAATATGGTTCACACAAGAGAGTCAGTTGGCACTCACTTTATGAGATGGGTAAGAGTGGAATTAATCTCCCAATACCTAGGTGACCTCAATGAATCACTGTACTTGGTCAGTTCTGGCTTGCACCTATAGCTGACTCGGCAGTGGTGTGCTATCACCGAATGACGTAAGACTCAGGTGGACTCTGTATAGGTTGAACCAGATAAGCTGGCGGCCGTCAAGGTCAAGCGAGAGCACGGACGCCAACGTTGACAATTTACACACAACTGGCATTAGGTAGGGCCTACCGTATTTGGTCATGTTATCGTGATATTTTATCACATAAATCAACATTTTATAAGCTGTGAATAAAGTAGTTCGTCCCACAGAGTCAGTATTTTAGCGAAATAATGATTTTAAGTAATCACGATTACGAAAGTGTTTTTTGCCTTGTTGGTTATGCTGTGTCCAAAGTTCCAGCTGTTTATAATGCCAACCTCGCCAGATGTGATGTCAATGTTTAGGAGCATCAAAATGTCTTGATTTTATTCGTACACTTCATAAATACTTTATTTTTAGGATATATTGGGCAAGGCTTGGCTTTAAAATAGTCGTGTTTTTCTCCGAAAGCAGTTTTAGAGACCGTTATTTTATTTACTTTTTGCCGATCCTGTGGCCATAGTGCGTGGACGACAGTGCTGCGATCCCTCGGCGACCGCCACCTTATCTGAATCACAGTACACTGTGCAACTTTTAGTGATGTTGAATTGACATTGTAATTCAATGACTATTTCAAATCTCCAATATAGGATTCAATAACCAGCGAATCACAATCGATGTTGTGGTTGTTGATTTGGGTTATTGAACCCTTTATGGACCAAGTGATAAGGCAACAGTATACGTCCGCCTATTAACTAATAACTTACCCCGTTGAAAGTTTATGCCCAAACATGTATTGAATGAAATCAATACCCAATCATGAAATGATTATTGAATGAGTTTTCAGCTGATATCATACCACTGTTGGAAATGAATTGTGGTGCCCATTATGTACAGTTATAATATTATTATAATATTTTACTTTGTCTCTTATATAGTAATTTTGTTATTCAGGAAGCGAAGAGGGATTCGAACCCATGTTCTTTGGTGGATCTGCGCCCCAATATATGAGCTACAGTGGAGAGACTGTAGAAGGTGACTCTTTTCAGGTCAAAGAAAGACCAGATGATAATAGAGCCATAACGTTACACATTGAGTTAAGTGTTCGTAATTTGTGTGAAAAATAATAAATAAATGATCATAAATAATCATCGGCGATGAAACATGAAACGTTGTCCACATAGGCCTACTAGGGAGCTTCGCAAACGATTTTTTAAGTCGCGTTGATGGATGAGCTTTTTTGTAAGTTTTTAGTTTGCGTGGGGTCTCTTTGCTTTTGCAAGAGCTTTTTGAACACATTGTAGGTGATTGTTGTCAAGTTTCTATTGTTACTTGTTAATTGTTATTATTTACCTCAAAAAACTCAAATTAAAACCTTTATTCTATGGATTCTGGCTAACTTGTTTTAAACTTTTTCTTTCATATAGCAATACATAACCACCGTAATGAACATGTAAAATATGAACGTGGTAGCCACACCCGTTTGGTCAGAATCGGCCCAAATGTCAAGAAAATATCGCACTAAAAATCGAAAAAAATCGTAAAAGTACGATAATCATGAGAAATATTTCTTCGATTGTACCCAAAAACAATACAGGTTTAAGTTAAGAGATTTCGAAGGTCCCTTCCAATTTTCATCAATATCGGATATGCCGTTTTCCTGGTAGAGAGCGAACAAACAGACAAAAATACAAAAAAAAACAAAAAAAAACATTGGAGCTAAGTTTTTTGAGGGGTCAGTGAAATTGAAGTCTTCGCTTCGCTCATCCAATAATTACAACAACACTTTCTAAAATTTGTCTTTCTTAGTAAACAGTCTTGGTTTATTATAGGTGCAATAACACACACACAGTTTATAACGACTGCGATATTTTAGCTGCTGTTCTGTAGACCAGCGGTTCTCAACCACAGTGTCGCCACACACTGGTGTGTGGCAATCAGTTGTGAGGTGTGTCATAAGTATTTTGTTTATATTTATTATTATATTGAAGTCTATTCATGCACGCCATTAACATGACCGCTATATACCACAAAAGTTCTAGGGGTGATTAGAAAGTGAGCCCGAAATTTCGAGTAGAGTATTTAAAAAAACATGATTTTGGTGGAGGTGCCGGGTCGCGCGCGTGTGTGAAAACGTAAATATCGCTACTCTTTTTTGGTGCTACAATCTTGCTTTTCGAACAAACTAGTGTTGTGGACATCAGCAATAAAGACAGGCGATATGTCAATTTTTCCAGCTGCAATGAATGCATCAAGTATAAGTTGGATATAAAATCTAAAGATCAGTTCAAGAAAGATATATTTCAACACTTGACCAGTCTTCAGTAGGGTTTGAAGAAATACTTTCCTTCCATTTCAAAAAAAGAATAGAATGGGTTATCTCTCCATTTTCAGTTTCTGGTGAGCACAATAACGACGTAACATACCTAACTTATATCCAGAAAAAGAATAGTTGATTGAATTTACTTCTGACACAGCACTAAAATCAAGATTCCAAGACATCTTTCTTGATTCATTTTGGATTTCTCTTCAAGATGAGTACCCTGCAATAATTGTTAACATT